>APFE030828344.1:0-15771 GCA_000404065.3 Pinus taeda
TGCCTCACTAAGAAAACATTGTTCAATTGTGAGAGGGAAGACTCTGTTTTCCTCCTAGAAAATGCACATTTTTGTCGAGTGACTGTCGTCCAGTTTTTCATTACGCAATTCTAAGAGGTAGTGACTGCTGGCCCAGAAATTTGGGCAATGCATTAACTAGCCCTACAACCCCTGCCAACTAGAATTGCACATTTCACAATCCCAGCAGCCAACAGGCCAGTTTTGATTTCACATTGTGCATTTCCAACAACCCGAACTGCCTATTGCGTAGTTCTAGTGGTCAACCTCCCAGGAAAAATTATGCAATCCTTGCTAGTCAATCCCCAGGTATATTGCATGTTGTTCCTCAAGTTTGATTTGATTTTAGCTAACAAATTTCTTGCCATGCATGTCGCTATGTCTCTAGATCTAACAGGTGTTCATCCCTCTCTGAAAAATTTAGGATCAATTGCCTCCAAGAGAAAAAGATTAAAGTACACTGATAGAAGTGAAACTGGAGGAAGAGTTGAGCGAGTGTCTACAAGTCTGGCAATCTATGAAGACACCAAGCTGATTGCAGACAAGGAATTCAAGTTGAAATGGAAATAAGTCAATCATGCATTTGTAGGCACATTTGGGGAAGACCTCGAAGACCTCCAAGTCTATGTGAACATTCACAAGTTTGGCTTGTACCATATTACATGTAGGTATCTCATGTTCCCATGCGCGGACATGATACATTATATCATCTCGTACACTGATCCCGAGATGATGACATTGAGCAGTGTTAGTGGGATGGAGATTGCTACCTTCAGGGCACCGGATTATGAACAAATGTACCATATGTCGAAGCCCGTGACCACCATGGAGACACCCTTGAACATACCCAATAACAATGCCAACTCCAGGGATATCTTGAACAACTCGGTGAAGGAGCCGGCCAAACTCAGGATGACACCCACCCAGATCTACAAGATGAAGATACTGCAGAAGGGATATCGATACTTGGTCATCTTTCCATGTCACCTTTATGGAAAAAAGAGCACAAAAGCCTTCCTGCAAAGTTGGGTGATCACGTTGGACCAAATGGCCAGTGAAGGAAAAGCGTGCAACTGGTCTAAGATGTTGGCTTTAATACTGGGTAGGCACCTTCAGCTTGACCACTCTCAGCTTCAACATCTTCAGAAAGTGTAACAGGACTCCCTTATATCTCATTGTCGATATTTTCATGTAATCAACAACAACATTCATGCTTGACAAGATGCGTTCTCTCCTCGCACATCACTGCTGCCAACCGTTGAGATAGACAACTGCCTTATGCATGGTACCAAACTTGGAATACAACGCCCACATGATTGTGTTAATAGACAATACTTCATCAAGTATTGCCTTCTTCAACTCTATTCACACAGATGTTATAATCAATTCTCCTCCTAAGTCCCTGCTTGGCCATCTGTAACTCCTTAGCCATTTCCTCATTCTTAGCTATCAAGAAGTGAACACTCAAGCTAGGGGGTTCGACATATGTTCTGGTAGCATCGACCAATGTTGTTGGATGCTTGCACACATCAGACATGATCACTCATTCCACAAACTAAACAAGAGATGTGTGATCATCCGAAGTCGACACTTTGCGAGATTGCACAACTCTATGTTGGGACTCATCGAATGAGATATTATGCATGTCTCCCTACGAATTGTCTCCAAGGATGTTAGTGTCTCCTTGGTCGCTTGGGACTTGCTCCGCTTCAGGACCTAGTGGAGCTGTTGGGTTGACCTCTTGGTGGTGAGGCATGAGGTCGATGTCTTGCTCGAACTCCTATTGGTCCATATCTGTATCCATCTGCTCAAGTGCTTGTTCAATCTCTTGTGCAAAGTGCTCCTCCTATGATGGCTAACCCTATCTGCTTGGTGCCAGTTGTTCGGATGAGTCAACTACTTGTAAGGGCATTGTTTCATATATCTATACATGTTGTACCCCTATTGTACATGTTCTTGTTACACTTCCTTCTCCCATCTTTGCAACTCCTTTTCCTTCCGGCGTTTCTCCTTCAAATCATGAGGATACATTTTCCCCCACAGCAAAATGGGCTACCATCCAGACATTCTTTTCCTTGGCAGGTTAGGATGGTTGGAAAGTCCACCAAATGGATGTAAAAATTGCTTTGTTGAATGGAGATCTGAAATAGAATTTTTTTATGTCCCAGTAAGATGGATTTGTTGTGAAGGGTCAGGAACAAAAATTATGCAAGCTTATAAAATATTTGTGTGTCTTCAAGCAAGAAGCGAGCTTGGTACGAGAAATTGAATGAGAATCCTCTGAAACTCAATTTCAAACATTATGATCTTGATGATGAAACTTTGTTCGTCAAGAAATTTCAAAAAAAAGGTGTAGATATTGTAGTGTATGTAGATTATATTATTATGAAACGAAACAATGAGAGCTACGTTTCATCCATAAAGAAGGAATTGAGGAAAGGTTTTGAGATGACACAATTGGTCTATGTTAACTACTATCTTGGTATTGAAGTAACCCAACATCTGATGTTTATATTCCTTTGTCAAAAGAACTACATTAAAGATCTATTGAAAATATTTTGCATGACTGAGTGCGATCCTTTAACTACTTCAATGGAACAAAACTTAAATCTCACATCCACTGAGGGAAATGAATTTGAGGATGCAACAAAGTATAGGAAACTCGTAGGAAGTCTCAACTACCTCACTACTAGCAAACCAAACATTTCATTTGTTGTTGGAATCCTCTTCAGGTTTATGTGAGAGCCTTGTGAAGGTCACTGGTGTGCTACAAAAAGAGTTCTAAAGTACTTGAAGGGAACTCTAGACTTTGGACTCAAGTATACACATGTCGGTGACTTGAGCTTGATTCGATACTCTGATTTAGACTTTGATAGAGATAAAGAAACCAGGTTATCAAATTCAGGTAATGTTATGAGTCTTGGATTAGGACCTGCCTCCTAGAGGTCACACAAACAATCAATTCCAGTAGATTCAACAACTGAGGGATAATGTGTGCTAATAACTAAAGAAATGAAGGAAATTGTGTGGCTCAGGAAAATTATGGAAGATCTGCAAGAGAAACGAGTGCATTCAAATCCCCTTTTGATTAAAAAAACTTCTACAATAAAGATGGCCAAGAGCACAAAGTTCCATGATCGAACCAAGTACATAAATACAAAATACCATCTAATTTGACATCATGTTGATGCCAAAACAATCCACCTATGACATTCTTCCCCAAATGAGCAGAGTGCAAATATCTTGTCCAAAGCACATGGAAGGGAAAAGTTTGAAAGATTAAGAATGATGCTTAGACTCACCAACATCCCTTCAGATTAAGGGTGGAAATGTTGAAACCTAATATTTGGGATTAGGTAAATCCATGTAAATAGTGTAAATAGAAAAATAGATGGAATTGGAAGATGAAGAGACATTGGGAGATGAAACCCATTAGTCTCACTCTCCATGTATATATGCATGTTCCATATTAATGCAAAATAGCAATTCAATTTGTGGAGTTACTTCTGGTCTAGAAATAACATAGGGACATTAAGTGTCTCACCCAACCATAGGAAGGGAAGGTAAGGCTATTCATTAATAGAAAAGTGAAAAAATACTAACTCAATGCCAAGTACAAAAAAAGGGTTAAGTAGTAATAAAACACACTATAGTGCCAATTTCAATGGGAAATTTATTTCCTTGCAAAGAAGGGGGTGCATCTCCATATGACTGAGGAAAATTGCAACATGAGGTAACGATATTTTTTGTAAAAAGTACCTTCTAATATACATTACCTCTCTGAAGCCTGATGTAACCGTAAGTTGTATTATACTGTGTGCGTGAATGAGATATCCATTTAATAAAAAGAGGAAAGGGTAACTCTGTATTAGGACCAAATGTCTGAGGCAGACTCAAATGGAAAGGAATTATCCATTTTCTTCATAGTCAACACAAAAATGCTGCGGCCAGAAAAACCAAGGGGCGTAGAGTCAAGAAGTGTATAGAGATTTTCTTTTGCGAAGCTTTCCACACACAAACTTCTCCACATAAGAGGTAGTTTGTTGCCACTTACTTTATATTTCCCATTTATCGAGGTATTCCTCCAAAGATCGAGCTGCTGGAGTAGAAATCAACTTCTCTGCACATATGCAATGACTTTTCACAACGCAGACTTCATTTTTGTTAAGGACGTCCACATGGACCAATGGTACGAAAGTCACTGCCAGTTCTCAAGATGGAATCTACATAGTGCAGTTATATGGTGCACATGAAAGTAGAGGCAAACATATTAAACTTTCATTGACCAAAGTCCCATATCGCAGTTCTCTTAAACTCGTTAAAATAGACATGCTACCCAAAATATTAAAGGTTATTTCACTATAGATCGTTACACACAATTATCTAAAAATACACATACTACACCCATAATGTTTTGACTTGAAAAATGGAAGGTTGGAGCAATTATTGTTCAAAACCATATCATGTATCTTTAGACAATTGTTTTTGAAAACTGTAGAGCCTAAGTTCATTTCCATATTCATTTTAATTTGCGATTATATGTATGTAGAGACTAATTTCATTTCCAAACTCATTTTAATTTGAGATTATATTAAATGTACAAAGGTGGCATAAGAAACATTTTTGAAGTTGGGAAATGATGATCGTAGACATTGCTAAAATTGAAAAGATTTGATTTATTCATATACATGTATCCATATTGTGTAAGGTTGATCCGATACTTTGCATTATCACTAAATGTCCTAGGCCATGCCAAATGAAATCAACCATTTTCTTCACAGTCAACACATCGTTCAATAAATGAGACATGATGTGGCCAGAAAAACCAAGGGGCTTAGAGTCAGCAGTGTGTTGAAAACTATTTTCTTGTTGTACACAATTTCACGATGAAAACATATTTTAATAGGTTACTTTGTATTAAGAAATTAAAATAAAACATGAACAAATTTCATTTCAAAATAAAGGATATAATTGTTCTACACAGGCAAAACTAATTCTGAAAAAGAGATTTTTATCAAACACAATAAAAAGACTAATAACTAAAAAGGGCTGATGCTATAATTCTTTCATAATAAAAAAACAATTACATTATTAATAAAAGAATAATTACATTATTAATAAAAACTTATATAAAGGAAATAAATTATAGACAAATAATAATGTTCTTAGTATTTTCAATAATCAACATCACGCAATTATTGAGGTCTAAAATGAATATAGAAAAAAGATCTGGTGTCCTTTCTTAATTCATTGTTATGCATTATATGTTGGTCATAAAAGTTGAAACATTTTTTTGATTTTTTTTAATTTCTATAACCCATGTTCTCTTGCCAAAATAACATCAAAAGGAAGTCCATTTTATTACATATAGTATTTAGCTCATGTGTGGAGGAAGCTACAAAGTGAGCAGTCTGCACTATTTATGGTTCATAACAATTCAAAGTATCAAATTCATACAGTGGGAAATTAAAATCGGTGGTCGTAGGTCTAGGTGGATTCATGCACATGGATGTCAAAAAGCCTACACACTCATGTAATGGTTCATTTAAAGATAGAAGGATGTATAAAAACAATAATGTGGGAGAAGTTTGGCATTATTACATTGTTGCTAAGATCATTGCACGTTTTTTTTCATCGTTCTTTTTTTTCATAGTTCATTGTGTGGAGCTCCACACAATGAACTTAGCTCCGTGCAGGTGAAAAAATTAAATGTTATCCAAAATTATAAATTAATTACCTATAATTATAAGTGCCAAAGTAAGAAAAATAAAGAGACTTGAACGAACAAATTCTTCCACCTAATTGTGGTCCCTGTACACATGGATATATATACTAGTTCATTAAGTCCACGTGTTCATTTTTCTGTTATGGTTGAACTCCTAGACTTGTGTGGAGCTTTCCGCAGAGCTCCACACGCTATAAAACAACCAACATACATGGAACTACATGTACAGGTTGTGACCCTGGCTTCTTTCATACAACATTAACGCTCTCATACTTAAATTCTTAATGCGCTCTCTTACCTTTGTACCCATCAAATCCAACAAAGGTGCAACAAAATCACTAAGGCATGCATATTAATCCATGGAGGATATCGTGAAGCCAAGAAAAATTCTGATGTCGAAGGTTGAATTGACTCTTTTTACAAGTTGGCCCTCACAATCAGAAAAGAAAAGAAGGTACCCTAAATTCTTTATTGTGAGTTTTGACATGCATCTTGGCTCTCTAATGTCAAACAAAACTACAATATCATTGTTTCAGGAAACGATACAAAGTAAATAATACAATCTTTCTTTAAGCTTATCTACAATGAGTATATAATAAACTTGTTCAACATCCATGTGTTTGTAACACAGGAAGTGGAGAACAAGTTCATATGAACGAGATTGATTCATAGATTCATTACCATCTACCTGCACAACACGTCAAGACAAGGTTTGATTATACTTTGTCATCATATTTGCATCTTCATTAACCTGGTGTCTTCTATTAATTGTATCTTCAACCTTTTGGATTAATGTGAGTTCTAATTGTTGTACGAAAAATGTAGGAATCGTTGCTGCCTATTGATCTAATTATTTTGACTCTGCTTCTTGCAGCAATTGCGACCTTTATGTTACTCTTTTGTCTTGACAACAAGAAGATATTTTTTTGTTATTTACTCTGTGAATGTCAATGGTGATCATTACGTTAGTCTCTATGGTGATCGATGAAGAAGGCTATCGAAATATTAGAAGAGTATTTAAGCATAATTAGATGTGATATTTAAGCGAATAATGTGAATACCAGCTGCATCATTAGATGTAGCACGCACTTACAATCAAGTTGAAAATAATAATTACTCAGCAGCCTGTAGTCCCTGCCTAACCATATAATATGCCATTTGTTAAGGCTCATAACCGTTTTATACACATGGTATCCATGGGAGGGTTAGAAGTCTAGCAAAAACCCTATTTCAGGATATTATGAACAAATCACTTTTATCTTCACCTTAGGATAACTTCACACAAAGTTTGGGGTGCATTGAGAAATGTATGATGTGTAAACTAAGGAAGAGAAAGTCAATTTAGGAATTAAGTTGAATGTCTTTGGTACAATGGAAGTAAAATTCTTTTATTTCCTCAAGTCGTACCTGTAACGATTGAAAATAATATAGGGGATTAGTATGTTTAGGTACCAGGTAAAGAGTCAAAAGAGGCTATTTATGGAAACCAAAAAAAAAGACTTGGAAAGAGAATAATATCTAATAAAGAGCACATAAATTTCCTTCCTCCTCAACTTGGGGATATCAAGATAAAAACATTAGTAATATAAAATAAGAAGAGTAATATTTGAATGTAAAATAGTGGAATTGACCCCAAAGCACCTCAGAGCTCCATGGTTGTAACCATATTGTTTAAACCCTAGAGGGTCATGGTCTAAAGAATGATGACTGCAGCATAATGCATGTGGACCAGGTGTCCAAAACTGACCTGCCCACAGGTGGACGAAGATGGCATGCAACAATCTTAACAAGGCTTTCTGATGAGGGGTGGCCTCCAATACCCAGGAATCTTCAAATGCTCTGCTCATAAACATGCATCTCAGTGCCTGCACATCATAACCCTCGATTCATTCCTAAGAGCTATCACCATCTGTTTCACCTCTTCACGTTCAATGTAACCAGTTTGTCTCAAGTCATACAATTTAATTGCAAATGCAATCTTGCCTCCTTTAGATACAATTGGATGGAAACACTCAATGATTGCACAAATTCCCAAACTCTATAACTCCATTATTCTTGATGTCAAAGAGATCAAAACCTGTCTGCAAGAGGTTCTCCTTTTGCTAGTTTCTAAAGAGTGCTAGCTGAATTCTTCTTTGTGAATCCACCCATCACTAAAGACAGCATTACTTAGTTTCTTGAAAAGTTCGTGTAAGGCCTCAATTCCCCTCACAATGAACGCTGGTTCTGCAGCAAGAACAACAGGTCTTCGTTTGCAGTTGATTGTTCAACTGTCTTAGTCTTGAGTCCAACACAACCCATAACAAAATGTGTTGCATAATCCAACAACGCAACTACCACAAACTTCCTTCTCAATCACTATGTGTATGTATGCAATATATAAACTCACAACTCCTGCCACTGGAACTCCTATTTTATCCCCCTTGCGGAACACTTAAAGAAACCCCACATCTACAGCTTTACGCATATGAAACATGCATATATGCTGTCCACACAATCATTGACGCTCAGCTATCATTATACAATCAAAAACCATAAATAAATCCAACGCGTATATTCTGCCCTCGAACGTTGGAGAATCGCCCACTTAAGCCGAGTTCAAAACACGTGTTCTACGGTTCTACACGCAGCTGCTTCCTTCTCAAGGCTACTGCAATGAATAACGGTCCAAGTCCTCACTTGGAGAAACTCTGCCTTTCAGAAATGGGAAGAGTTATTGGAAAAGCATGCTGCGAGGTCACTCTCCATGTTGTCAAGAAACAATGACTTTTCATCAGGTCTGCATGATTCCTCTGACATGATATCAAAGTATGAACTCAATAATGTGCGCCCTTGAGTGATCAGATAACTTTTGCGTAGGCCCCAACTAAGAGTTCCAAAGGCTCTCTCCGTCGCTAATATGGTTTGATCCGCTGAGTTAACAATCATAACAATCCACTCCTAATACAAACAGGCATATAATTTTATGAATTCTTAATACAATCAGGCATGCGCGCAGAACTAAATAGACATGATTAAAGCCTATGGTACATAATCGAAAGGGAACCACTCCAATGATTACGTGAGAATAGTAACACACTTCCACGCTGTCAATACACAGAATAATGGACTATACAGGCCTATTATTTGGAAATCATTGAACTAGAAACGCCAGAGAAGATTTTCATAATGAAACTAACTTTGTATTCCATCATGGTATAAGACTAACAATTACAAATAAATACTTATAATCTTTCTTTGTGGCCAGATCTTCAAGGTTCATGGCCCTTACAATTTGCCAGAGGACTTACAGCCTTGGCTCTTCAACCTATTCCCCACCACACTCTCTCACTCTCTCTCTCTCTCTCTCTCTCTGAGAGCTTAGTTGCCTTCTTATTTATGTATAATAATGGATATGCTTTACATAATGATTGAAACATAAAAGCCACCTAACAAAAGCATCTTAAGGCTTTTCCCATCTTTTTCCTTGTTCTAAAATAGAAAAGCTTCCTTATCCCATAATGATCCAGATTCACTGCTTTTATGCCTAAAAGCACTCCTTATTTCCTATTTTTTCCATTTATTTACTTTGGAAACATCACACTAACTTGTAACTTAGGAAAATAGTTCTAGAATGTTTGACCCACTATGACTATTATTTACAATAATTTCTCCTGGGCTGAATGCTCCCGCATCAGACTTCCAAGGTAGAAAAATTTCACGATCTCCTCATCATCTGTTCAGATCTATGTTTGCCTGGATCCCATATCTTGTGTTGCAACTGTCCATTTTCCGCTGCTTCTGTTTGTTGTTCTTCTCCAGGTCTCCACACCTTATGCTGCTTTGCTCCACTAGCTGCACTCTTGTAATCTTCTGTTGTCTTCCTTTTGCTGCTTCTCTTTTGTTTCACTACTGTTGGTCTCTTCCAGGAGTCCTTCATCATCATCCGTCTCATCAGTTCAATTTCTTTGTCTAATAGACTTTTTCCAGCATCTTCAATAAAACCTTTATTCACAAAACAATTGTTAGAATAAAAAACATAAGGCATCAGTGCCTCTTCTGCTGCTACCATTGTTGTCTCAGCTATCATTATGGATGTTGCTGCCACTGTCCCCATAGATGTTGCTACCTCCCAAACTTCCTGTCCGTCTGCAACATGCTTTGGCTTATCACCTGCAATTTCATTTGCAACTTCTTCCTCTGGTTTAGATGTCTCCAGCAAATATTTCAGCACATAAGTCCTCTGTCTCTCCAACTCTCTTCTCTGGAGATCTAGTTTTCTATACAATTCAACAACTTCATTAGGAGTAGATTTTGGAAACTTCACATAACCTTTTATACCTTCAACAACTCTTGAGCAATCATCAACTGGTCCAACATTTTGATTAGACTCTTTCGTCTTCATTTTCTCATCATTGATCTCAACAGTCTTCAGATTCAACTCTTCTTGGACAAATTCTAAAGCTTGTTCATTTCCATGTACTTTACCTGCAAACATGCACAATTCATTAGTCTTTAAATCACAAGACTTTTTAGTATTGACTGTTTCCTTCAACACTTCCCTTTGATGAAATCTGCATGTGGAATCATCAAATTTCAGCTCTGGCACAAGAACTCTAAGCCCCTTTTCCAACAAGGAAATTAGAATTTGTCTCAACCTCCTCTGCAATTGTCGCCAAATCACTCTCTCTCCCTTCAGTGGAAAAATCCATTTTCCTTTCTGCTTTTCCTGCTCTTGCAGCCATTCTTCCACTACTTGCAATTGTTCCTTTATTTCTGCAATCTTTCTTTCTCGAACTCCTGCAATCATCTCATCTCTGTGGCATTTCTCTGAACCTCTTCCTCCTCTAGAAAAACTCTCTCTGCCTCTGGTAGATTGCTTCCTCATGAGTTTCTCACTCACCATGAGTTGTACTAGCCTCTGCAACAACAATCTCTCTTGCTGTAACTTACCTCACCAATCCTTCCCTCTGGATCTGGTCTTTTGGTAAGTACTTGGTTCACTGCCTCTGGAACCTCTTGAGCACTCCTCTTCTCTCTCTAGGCTATCTCTTCAACTCACCTTCTTCTTCTCCAAGACACTGCAATCGTCCTCCTTATTTAGCCTTCAGCTGAATGCCAGGTTCACTGCCACTATTTTCTACAACCATAAACTTAAATCATAAATTTCAAATCAGAAAAATAATCTCACCTCTAAGATCTTGTCTTCTTTCCACTTCTGCAACCCTGTTTACTTGTGTATGCTGCATATCAGATATTCAACAAAACCTTCTTCAGTTCTTCAACAAAACCTTCTTGCATTCATTAAAAACAAAACAAACATTCTTCAATGAAAACAGAGCCAGGCTCTGATACCACTTGATGCAGGGTAGACCTACAATAACCAGGATCTTTCTTCACTCATGCATATAAAAGCATGCACCTCAAATAATTGCCCAATTCCACTTCAACACACGACAATTTTCAACACATGTGCGGAAGCTTATAATTTCACGTTCCTGGAAAATTCATATTCTACCATTTACTGCAGAAGTTTTTTTTCCCAACATATAGTGTAACTTTATAACTCAGAAATTTAAAGGGATTCGTACTTATGCCAATGCTCACAATTTATTTCAAACAGAATTCAATCTGATGAGAATTCAAGTTAAGTAATCTGATGAGAAGTGTGTATCAATCAGATGGATATGCACACAAAAATATGAGAATAATTAATTAAGAAATAAAATATTTACAAGAGAATTCATGGCCTATTCATGGCCTCTCATTCTTCATTCTCACTCCTTCTCTCTGATTTTCAATGTCTTTGAGGCTTCATAATTTATAAAACTTAGCATGATCTAAAAACCCTAAAATCACTCAATTAAAAGCTCTAACTCTACATGCAATGCATACATATGGCAAAAGCATCTTAAGGCTTTTCCCATCTTTTTCCTTGTTCTAAAATAGAAAAGCTTCCTTATCCCATAATGATCCAAATTCACTGCTTTTATGCCTAAAAGCACTCCTTATTTCCTATTTTTTCCATTTATTTACTTTGGAAACATCAAAGTGACTTGTAACTTAGGAAAATAGTTCTAGAATGTTTGACCCCCTATGACTATTATTTACAATAATTTCTCCTGGGCTGAATGCTCCCGCATCACTTTCAAACTAATATAAAATAGTAAAATCAAAGTGAATCGATATAGTAAGATTGTTTTCATGGTTTTAAAGTATTTTTCTTATTTTATGATATGGTAAGATTGTTTTGATAGTTTTTAAAAAATACCGTAATGTATTTTTCCTATTTTTAAAATCTCAAAGTGAACCGATCTAGTAAGAAAACTTGTACTTATATATCTACCTCTATTGTCTATTTTATTACGTCTTCAAGTATAATTTTTTGAGTTTTCTTGTTTCTTTTACTTCTTCAAGTTGGTCCACTTATAGGGGAAAGTTGCAGCTTCTTTCATAGTTGAGGGAAAGTTGTAGTTTCTTTTATTGTTCTGGAAAAGAAAGGGCAAGCTGTAGCTGCGTTCATCGTTGTGGCAGGGGAGGAAAGAAGTTACACTTTCTTTCATCATTGCGGTCCCACTTTAGACAAATTTATTTCAAATAAAGATTATCGAATGAAAGCTTTCTCGAAAAATTTATGAACAGTAAAATACAAGTAACTAATCCACGTAATTTCTCTAATCTGAAGAATCATAGTATGAAATAAAAAATAAACCAGTAGGCCGAGTTCAATGGCCTCAAACCCTGTAAATACATAATGCAATCAAATAAAGAAATACTTCAATAATCATTTTTTGTTATAGGCCTATGGCAGTTCACCAAAATAGAGTAGAGTAAATGAGAAGGGCAAGATAGCCTCAAAACACCTACAGTATAATAGGTCAAAAATCCTCCTAGCTTAAAAACAAGCCCCGCAAAGAAATTCACATTTATATACAGGTCGAGATCGCTTCTATGGAGCTAGAATAGAGAACAGAGCGCCAACCATAATTCCAAAAAAAAGGAAAACTAAATTTATATTTCCGAGGAAAGATCCGACGAGAGCAAACATATTAATTCAAGAGACAATGTTCCCACTGAGATTTATAATTCAGAGCCTGAGTAAGCTAGGCCACCATGATCTCTTGAATACAGCTAAACAAATTCAAAGGGACTTGAAAAACTAGATATCATGAACTAAACAAGTAATTACACAGCGAAAGCTCAAAACTTGAAACACAATAACTATGCAAAGAAAAATTTACAGTGATAGTTCAAAAAGGAAAAATCATTATATGTACAATCAAATTATAATGAAAAGCTGGAATGACAACTTAATAACTGAACTTACGATTTTATCGTGAAAGTATGGAGTTGGAACTTCATATATTGCAGCAAAATAATAACGCGTTCAACAAGGGTTTGAAACCCTTATCAAAGTAATCCTCACGAGGATTAATAAACAAAATCCATAATGAACCTAAGGAATTCTCTGGAAAGGAGCACTCGCAAACTATATTCTGCTCAAATAAATATAACTTATTACATTGCTGAAAGCTTACCTTAGAAGGGCGAAGCTATTCCGCATGCCAAAAATATTTAACAGAGTATCAACATCATTATGACTGAATGCTTTAGAGCTAGGCAAAACCCTACTACGTGAACTAAGGAGGAGGAAAATCTATTCCGGAAACCGTAGTCGAACCCATGAAAGCTCTCCCACCCATAGGCGACCAGAGAAAGAAAGACTTTAACACATACCTGAACAAATAACTGTATCTAGAACACAAAGCCATGATAGAGCTTCGGAAGAGGCGCCTTGCATTGCTACCTATGGCGCTAAGATGCCTCTAGATGAAGCTAAAATAGACCAAAGAAAAGGTATTACCTTAATAGCAGAATAACGAAATAATAATACACAGAAAGAAAAATTATCCGAGAAATCGTGAATACTTGTTAGGGCGACACAATGGGAGAAATTTGTAGTTGAAAAAGAGTCAATAAGCCATGCCTTAGTCGCAGTAGCATAGCGGATGGCATCTAGTGGTGAATCCATGGAGAAAATAAACCATCGCAAGGCCAAACCCAGTACTGTATCACCCAAACAGAAAATAATGAAACTCACCGATGAACTGTCAGAGCCTTATAACTGCTGCCCATCATGACATAGTGTGTCCACACACAACTAGTAAAACAATAATGAATTAAATTGATCATTCACACGGGCATTGAATAACATTAGCATGAATGAATGAAAAAATTTACAGAGCTACGTTATACTGATAGCTGAACCGTGGATTACTGGACTTAATCACACGACTTAATTATACTCGTCAATAATTAGTAGCGTTGATCGAATAAATTACGAGAACGACATTGAATATCACAGCGGCGCGGGGGCTGGTGTACATTGCAGGGATTCGGAAGGTGTTCTGCTCTATGCACTACCTCTTCCTGCCCTTCTCTTCCACGGCCTTCGTGGCCGCGGCGGCGTTGATCAAGTAGTGCATCTTCCTGAGAATCAGAGTCCATGAAGAGATCCTCCGTGGTTGAATCAGGGGATTGAGATTGATATGGCTTGGCATCGGCATTGTGGAGACATTTTTTGCAATTCGTTGCAGCATCTCTCAGATGGCTGCTCTCTCCGTCTTCGCAAGTAGTCACGGCAATCAGACAATCTCTAACAAATGCATAACTTCATAGTTCCCCATCATTATCCTCATTATTATATAGAATTAAAATGGGCATAAATCAATACGTTATGCTCTAGATATCATACTGTTGTGTTTCAATTGGTCATAAGTGTGGTTAGACAAATTCTTTCATTTTGTTTTCTGATAGCAACTAAATGGAGCATGGCATAAATACAACAATAAAATTTTCAGTTCGTTATATGTTTGGTTGGATAGAGGGGTCAAAATTGAACAATAACAGTCCTTGAAGAGGCGTCTAGCAGATCCTAGAAGTGAAAAGTGGAAATTATACATAAAAAATGTTAATCTTTATTCCTACTTGTTTTTGAAAACATCCTAATAACAAAATTCCCAGTGAAGGGTGTAGGATAAATTTATAGATATCCCCTAGTTTCTTTTTTCTCGTGAACTACAAAATCCAGAGTACTCCTCTATTTAAATACCAAAATTTCGCCTAATATTTTTTATTTTATTTTTTAACCATTTTTTTTTTAATCACATGGTGAATGATAGGCCTAATCTATGGGAGACCCGGGATCAAAACTCATCGCTGCCACTATAACACCAAGAGCATAACCAACCACCTGCAAGTTGGCTATACTAAGTTTCTATGATTTTAGCAAGAGCAGACTCACTGGAAAGGGGAATCCACCCCTCTAGCCGCCACCACAGCAAGTCATTGTACTCAATGAGATTTGAACTTCTGTCTCCCCAGGCTTCGCCCATGTGACTTACTGTCAAACCACACATCACTGTACTTTGGGGAGATAATTTTATGAAATGTTATGGCGATTGGTGAAGGGATTTAATTGAATGAACCAATTGCACTAAGGGACAAAATATGGTCTGAATATTTGATGTGTGATAAATTATATTTAAACAAAGTAGGAGGGAGTAAGAGAATATATTGATGTGTAAGGTGATGAGGTCATGGACAGATGGGCACATTTTTTTGGGATTCTAAGTGTTCATTTAGATTTGGAGATGCTGGCATACAGAGTTACCATTGAGATAGTCCTTTTCATCCAGCTGGTGTGACAACGAAATCTCTGGTCACTCTAATTTGTAGACTTGGAAAATTTCTTTGGCATGTGTACATATGGGGAAATAATCATAGATCTCAATGAAATTTGATTATAGAGTTTAGGCTTCTGTGATCCATATCAAGTTTGTGAGAGATTTTTTGGCGAAAATCACATGAAATACCATTTGTCGACCCGTTTCGAACCAACGAGTGTGGTTCATCGTCAGGACAAGTTGAAGAAACAGATCCAACTTAGCATGTTAAATAGTTTGAGCAGAACCTCCAACGGCTAACTTGACCAACAGCTAGCTTGACTCTAGGGTAGGGGTCAAAATTATTTTATTCATGACCAATCC
>APFE030828344.1:16204-106177 GCA_000404065.3 Pinus taeda
GGTGTTTATTTAAAAGTTATAAGCTAATTAGTATTTAAATGGAAAACTAGTTACATAAAGGACCTTATAATATCTGAAGTAATATAAATAGGCTGCTAGGTTAGTTAGAATTAATAAATATAATGAAATGAGAAAATTGACTCTAAAAAAAATAAAATAAATAAATAAAACGAGAAAAATAATATTGAGTTAACCTAAAAAAAATAAATAATAATAATACTAGGAAGAGAGTGCTAGGACCCAACACTTACCGATTTTCCAGCCATCCTCTCTATTGAGATTGCTAGGCGTCTTTTCAATTCGACTACACAAAGCCTCAATACCATGTTTGTTCAACAAGATTCAATTTCACGATGCTAGGAGATTATTATTTTTAGGTACAAATATATTTTTTCCCATTCGTAAAAGTTTTGATAGGAGGTTCGGTGTTGAAAATCTAGTGGAATCCAAACCCACCATATTTCCTTATTTTTTAATTTTTTTTCAAGATTAAATTCAAAAAAATCTCATTCCAGATAACAATGGTTCCTTTATGTTAATGAATTGGTGGAAATATTTTGTCTAGAGCATTCCGAGTTGGTGAAGCTTTCCCATAATTATTTCCTTGATGTTTGAATCCCCCAAAGATTATAGTTTACATGGATCATCATGGTTTGAACTGTGCTATGAACTTGGGAAAGTTGTTGGGTAAACTCTTGGTTCCTCTAGACCTAGAGGGAGCCCACAGGAGGCTAGTTTTGTTCCACAATAGGTAGTTGTCTATTAGGAAAAACATGGCTAGAGATACCTGTTGTCGGTTAGGGAAAACGTGGCTAGAGATTTGAAAGAAAGTCCTGAAGTTAACTTGAATGTCTGGGTGAAAGGTTCTTTTTCCAGTTTGATGATGAGCCAGAACATTGGTAGAGATGTCAAAGAAAATCTTGAAGTTAAGTTGAATGTCTAGGTCAAAGGTTTAATTTCCAGTTTGCTGACGAGCCAGAGTGTACTCGGTAGGTCCTACTGGTTCATGGAAATATTGGCCAATCATATTTTAGTTGCAATTTTATTCCTCACATGAATTATAGATCAAAGTTTGTGCGTTGACTCTTAGTTCTTATCTCATTTATTCATTTATATAAATTTCATATTTTGGGTTAAAATATAACCTAAGAAACTAAAACCTGGGACTGATATTCAATGTCATCTCTTTGAAACTCATGTCATCCTAGTAGGACAAACAATGCTACTAATGGAACCTTAGTTATGGTTCACTATGATTTCACTCTGTTGACTTTTCCAATGAAATTAGAATCAATGAATGACTTGCACCAACTATCTTTCCATTGAAATATATTCCATATGTTGGGTAGACCACATCCAGAATGGAAACATTGTGGATGGCTTAACAGGGTATACATCAACCTTCGTTGTGGATCACTATCGACCTCAAAAGAAAATAAAAATCCATATATGGTGGTTTTCCCTTATAACTCATGGATTCCAAGTGGGGCCTACGATATGTAGATTGAAACCTTGGTTGATGGCCTAAAAATCCATAAATATAATGATGAACAAGTACCCTATTGGCATTGTCTTGTATTTCACTTTCCATTTTCCCAGAAAATATTGGTTCAATTCCATTTATAGCCTATTTAGGTTATCTTCTATTCCTACATTTTTTGTATGTACTTTCCTCTTTTCTAAATTATAGATCCACGACACTACTACAAATTGTTATTTTGTTGAATACAGAAATGAAAAATTCTGATAAATGGTAGCCTTCTATTTCCATTAGTTAGAAATAAAATATTAAGGAAAAAATAAAAATAAAAATATAAGAATGAAGAAGTTTGATGATGAGGGTCTTCTATTCCCGCTATTTGGACATTGAGTACAAAGCATTATGTATAATTTTAGTTATTATGCTTGTATAATTTGCGTCATTAAATTTTTATAATTTGAGATAAATGAAACATGATAGGAAAAACCACTCAAGTACATGTTTGTTTTGGGGATAAGATGCACTATTTCATTTTGAAAATAATTAATACAGTTTATAAATTTTGTTATTATCTGAATGTGCATTTTTAGTATTTGACTATATTATCTATTTGATGTTGTCATAATGTGATATTTTGTACCTCCTATGTAAATTTAGGAATTTAATTTATTTAATAGAAATATATTTGATTGAAAATGAAATGTAAAGAGTAGTTATTGTTGTCAATTGAAATGTATTTTTTTTTAAGTTTTTCCTTATGAAATGGTTGCATGAATATATGCCCTTCTAATTGAAATTAAGATAATATATTCAAATCTGATCATTGGTCCCATAGATATTTTGATCTTCTAGTTGGCAGTTGGTAGTTGGTCACATGTTGATTGGTCACATGTTTGGTTTTATGAATGATTTGTTCTTTTCTTGCGATAATGATTGCACAAAGCACTTGTATAAATAAATTGACGAAGTTGGTAGTTTTTCACAACCTGGGTCATACAAAGGTTTTCATCTTTTGTTGTGATACCAATTCTATAGGGAGTTATCTATCAATCTAATATGAATTTTTCATTCCTTTTCAAATTAGCCTAACTAACCATTTAAATGTTTTGTCAATTATGATTTCTAATTGATTTTATCACTCCCCACTATTGTAAGGGTTATAGAAATCTACGTAAAATGCTTTGATTTTTATTTTTCATAAAACAAAATTGTCTAATATTTTGAAATGTTTTATATATTTTTTCTATTAAGGTTAATTTTTTGAAATTTAATGTTTTTTATTTTTTTATTTTTTTTATTCAAAAAAATTCTGATTGGTATGAAGTTTGATTGGTCTAATTACGTGTGGTTTGATGAGACATTTTTATAAGAAAAACGTTAAAAATAAAATATACAGTTAGTAGACTATTTATTGGTTAATTATAGTGTTTGATTGGACTAATTCCATGTGGATTTCTTGATTGGTTAAAATGTTTGAAAAACCTAATTACTTGTTGTTGGATGTGACTTAAAAAAAAAGAAATAAAACTTTACCACGTAACACATAATCCCTTGACTAAAACCAACATGTAATCTTTTCATTGATTGATGGCATTGAGTATTTATCATGCACCCATCAAATAATAAAGCCAAATTTGAGTTTCAAAGAGAGATTTTGATTTGAAGTTATGGCCTCTTAAAAATATTTTATTTATCTATATTTTACCTTCTAATTACTTAATGGTGGTGTTTTCTAGAGGAATGATCATTTCCTTGTATTACTTCTCATTTACATTATTCTTTCTAGGGTTTTGATGCTTTTAATTTTGAACCTAAATATCTTTAAATTTTCCTATTTGAGATTTTAATAAATGACTTTTGCTTGTTGCATACAAGAATTCCTTAGAGGGTTCACTATTACTAGTAACTTTTTCCTTTCTCAACTTTTGTGGATGTACATTTACCGAGTTTAATTTTATTTAAGGTTTCTAGGATTTTCAATTTTGTCACTATATCTAGGTTGTTATTGACATTCTTATAGATTTTATGTAGCATGAATTTCATTATCATAGCCTTTATCATGTCTTGTGACACTCTCTCCAATGCAAATACTTATCTTAACTTTTTGAAGGTTTTTGTTCCTAGTAGCTATTGGCGTTGTCTATATTTCAACCATGAATTTTTCATATCATGTAGGGTATAGAGGGGGTTTTCATTTTCTAGTGGAATTCTATGCTTTTGATATTTTTGATTTTGTAAATTATCTTAGCTTTTATATGATATCTATTGTGACAACCCCAATCATTTTCCCCAATTATGTATGCATTGTAAATATGTCATGCATTTTATTTTATTGTTACTTGCTTGGGTGTTGGATATTTTCTTATTGTAGGAAAGAAAATATGAACTTGTTATGTCATTTCTTGAAGGGTGGGTAGTGAAATCAATGACCTGTTATTTTCAAAGTTGATGGAGTTGCAAGAGGAGTATGCATGCTAGTGTTTATTTATATAATTTCATCATGAAAAAGGACAAAAAAAATTTAAATGAAATGGGCAGGCTATGAGCTTGTGAGGTATCTTGGCCACCCACTGTAACAATACAACCAATAGAAAAAATTGGCAACTATTGAAATATGGCAACAAGAATATTCCAATTTAATTTATCCTTGAATTAAATTGTGAATTAAAATCGAATTTAGTCTTAACAGCTACTTGGAAATAATTATTTAATTTATTTTAAATTAATTAGTTGGAGAAATTCAAGTTAAAATTCTTTCTGAAGTCATGGAAGAGTTATCCCTTAAATTAAGAAGATAAGATTGAATTATATTTGAGTTGTAATTAGTTAACATAGTTGACAGAGTTAAGTCCGGTTAAATTAGTTCCAAATTGTTTGAGGAACTAATAGTGAGTTAACAGTCATTTGATGCATTAATGCACTCAACTAGTGCTACTCTAGTTAACTAAAGATTCTGTCGTGAGAAACTCATGCATGTATATTCTGACAAATACCTAGTTGAGATTAATGTTCAAGGGAAGTGTACTATCAGTTGCATGTGTATTCTCATGGAGAAAACTCATGCATGAAGTCAAGGATTGATCCTTGAGGATTGCGTAGTTTTGAAGGCTTGTTTTTCCTCTCGGTAATAGGCTAACCATCCGCAAGGAATAGCGCAAGGAAATAGGACCTTGGAGGGCAGCGAGGAAGGCTAGAGAGAAGCCAAGATTGCCTGTGAGCATCTGTGAGGATTGTACTAAGAGCTAGCTACATGTGAGAGCTAAGGCTTTGTATAATTACTATGTATTTCCACCATGTATGATAATACAATAGTGTGGGGTTTTTATGTGAGACTTTCTCCAAAGTATTTTCATATGTATTTTTCCATTGATTCTTCTTCTTTTGGTTATACTATTTAGCTTGATGTTTGAGCTCCACAAATTGATAGTAGAAGTAGGTTATAGCATTCTTCTTTGATTTATATTACATTATCGGGTTAACCTATCACAAATTTTCTACATGATATCGGAGCTGTGAACAATATACTAAGAAGATAATTCGAAGTTTGAAGTTCAGGGTTGTAGGTGCAAATCGAATTCATATCATACTTCAAGGTTGGCCAATGGTGTTCTATGGCTTGAGACTTGAGTATGCCTTGGAAGGTAACTCGAATTGCATAGCATGGAAAGATAGAATAGAGGATGTCTTAGAAGACAATGGCTTGAAGGAATTCATTGATCAAGAAATCGCAAATCTTGCTTCAGCTAATGCACAAGAGTTGGCTGAGTGGAAGAAGTGTGTGGTGAAGGTGGGATGGATCATCCTTGAGGGAGTTTGAGACCATATTGTGTCGAGTCTCCATGGGAAGGATAATCCATTTTCAATGTGGAATACATTGAATGACCTCTACCAGAACAATAGCGACCAGAGCAAATTGGTACTCAAGGATAAGCTTCGAAGAATGAAGATGGAGAAGGGCGATACTATTTCCACATATCTAAACAAGCTCACCACATGAAGTGATGAGCTTGGAAGTGTTGGAATAACTACTGTCAATGATGATATGGTGAGCCTCACTCTCCTTGGACTTCCAAAGAGTTGGAATAGCTACCAGGACTCTGTGAATGGAAGGGAGAAATTGCCAGATTGGGAACGACTATGGTCGGATCTTATGCAAGAGGAGATCAAGAGGAGCACACGAGATGGTTCTTCATCCAGGAATGATGATGAAGAAAATTTGGCCTTATCAAGTAAGGCAAGGAAAGGGAAGGGGAAGACTTCCCATTTCAAATAGAATTATTCTCATGGAGGGAAGAAGGGTGACATGTCTAAAATAAGATGCTTTAATTGTCACAAGATGGGACATTATGTGACTAATTTCCCATCAGAGAAGTCCAAGAAGGGATCCTCAGAAGGATTGGAAGATGCAACATTAGCCTCTCAGTTCAAAATGGACTTTACCCTCATCGCATGCATGGTGTCGTTGATGATGGGTTGTGTATGGTATCTTGACGGTGGAGCCTCATTCCACATGGCCGATGATAAAAATTTATTCAGTGCCTTGGAGGAGGAAGACCTCAAGATGTGCATAGAGATGGGTGATGACGGAATGTATAGTCTTTTAGGAGTGGGTATAGTTGCTTTTCATAGGGAGCATGGAGCTCCTCTCACATTGAAAGACGTGATGTGTGTGCATGGATTGAAGAAGAACTTGGTATCAGTCGCGATGTTGGAGGACAAAGGCTATGATGTTGTCTTTAGTAAAGGAAAGGCATTCCTAAGACACATAGCCATGGGTCAGACCAAGAAGATAAGGGCTCAGGTGAAGAATCCCTATAAACTAGGGGTAGATGATTGTGCAACATTGAGTACGAAAGTAGAATTGGTGCAAAACCAACACATTGGTGAGTTGTGGCATAGGAGGTTGGGCCATTTGCATCATGGGGTTCTAAAGATAATGCAACAGATATCTACAGGACTTCCCAAAGGTTAACTTGAGAAATTTGACACATGCAAAGGTTGTACCTTGGGAAAGTACACCAAGTCTTCCTTTCATGATCGAGATAGTCGAGCAGAGGCAATCTTAGAGTGAGTTCATATTGATTTGTGTCGACCATTCTTGACGGCATCCACAACAAAGCAAAGGTATTATGTGATTTTCATTGATGACTATTCTCGTAAATGCTGGATTTATTTCATGCAGAAGAAGGACCAAACTTTCACAAAGTCTTTTGAGTTCAAAGCTTTGGTCGAGAAAGAGTTAGGGAAGAAGATAAAGGCGTTGAGCAGTGACACCATTGGAGAATATGTCTCTCAAGAGTTTAAGGACTTTTGTGTAATGGAAGGAACTAAACGAGAGTTCACGACACCTCATAACCCACAACAAAATGGGGTGGATGAGAGGAAGAGCATAACTATTGTAGTGGCAACATGGGGAATGCTGTATGACCAATGCCCACCACTTCACTTGTGGTCTGAGGCATGCAACACAACTGTCTATTTGTAGAATAGAACCCTGCATTGCATACTTTCGATGAAGTCACCAGAGGAATATTTCTTCGGTAAGAGACTAGATGTGGGTCATTTCAGGATCTCTGGCTCATCGGTATATTTCCATGTGACAAAGGATGCATGGAAGAAGCTTGAGCTTACAATAGAGTTGGGGATATTTTTGGGGTATACTGATACACCTCACAAATATAGGGTGTACTTGCCTACCAGTTGGAGGATAGTGGTTCACAAAGATCTCAAGTTTGATGAGCAGAAGGCCATGTGAGTTTCCCTTGAGAGAGAGCTCCAACTATAGGATATGGAGGAACTGTTGGTTCCTAAGGAGGAGGAGCCTCAAACTAATGTGGAGCAGCTTCATGCAGAGGTTCCAGGAGTGGAGACATTCACTCAAGCAAAGTCTTTTATAGATGGACGAAAGCACACAAGAGAAGCTAAAAGATTGTTGGAGGATGCGAGAGAGAATGTGGGAGAACCATCTTCTCAGAGCAGATAGAGGAGGTCACATAAGAGGTACACTGGATACATGGACCTTGCTAGTGAATGCGTTGAGAATGAGCCATCTTCATTTGAGAAAAAAGTGCAACAATCAATTTGGGTTGATGCTATGGTGGAGGAGTATCACTCCATAGTTCGTAACAGTGTTTGGGACGTGGTTCTGAGACTGAAGAACAAGTTAGTTGTGAGTTTCCATTGGATTTACAAGGTAAAGAAAGCTGATGATGGTAGTGTGGAGAAGCATAAGGCAAGATTTGCTTCCCATGGCTTTTCATAGGTCGAGGAGGATCATGTTGTTGCGGTATATTTCAACAGAGGAGCAAGATGCTGACATTTTGACAAAGGCATTGTCAAAGTGTAAATTCAAGTTCCGTAGAGACATGATCGGGGTGGTAGATAAAAACTTTCTTTTCGAGAGGGAGTTTTGAAATATGGCAACAAGAATATTCGAATTTAATTTGTCCTTGAATTGAATTTGGAATTAAAATAGAATTTAGACTGAATAGCTACTTGGAAATGATTAATTAATTTATTTTAAGTTAATTAGTTGGAGAAATTCAAGTTATAAGTCTTTCTGAAGTCATGCAAGAGTTATCCCTTAAATTAATGAGATAATATTGAGTTATATTTGAGTTGTAATTAGCTAACTCAGTTTACTGAGTTAAGTCCAGTTAATTTAGTTCCAAACTATTTGAGAAACTAATAGTGAACTCACAGTTAGTTGATGGATTAATGCACTCAACTAGTGCTACTCTAGTTAACTGAATATTCCCTCATCAGAAACTCATGCATGTCTATTCTAAGAAAGACCCAGTTGAGATTGATGTTGAAGGATAGTGTACTATCAGTTTCATGTGTTTTCTCATGGAGAAAACTCATGCATGCACTCAAGGATTCATCCTTGAGGATTGCGAAGTTTTGAAGGCTTGTTTTTCCTCTTGGTAATAGACTAATCATCCACAAGCAAAAATGCAAGGAAATAGGAGCTTGGATGGCAGATAGGAGGGCTAGAGAGGAGCCAAGATTGCCTGTGAGAATCTATGAGCATTTTACTGAGAGCTGGCTAGCTGTGAGAGATAAGGCTTTGTATAATTCCTATGTATTTCCACCATGTATGATAACACAATAGAGTGGGGTTTTTATCTAAGACTTTCCTGAGAGTATTTTCATGTGTATTGTGCCATTGATTCTTCTTCTTTTGTTTAATTTGGTTAGCTTGATCTTTAAGCTTCCACAAATTGATAGTAGAAGTAGGTTATAGTATTATGCTTTGATTTATGTTGCATTATCAGGTTAAACTATCATAGATTTTCTACAGGAACCACTGGACAAGTGGGCCATTCTTATTGGCTAGAAAGATTGTGGTGAGTAAAGGCCATTGTCAAAAGAAATAGAACTTGAATCACTAGGGTAGACGATTCGAATAGGTAGTGAAATCCCAAGGGAAAAAAGAGAGGACTACGCAATAGGGAAGGGGGGATCAACCCACTGGGAAAAATAGTAGCTGGTGAAACAAAAGAAGGAGTCAAATCATTGAGAAAGAGAGAATAGAATGTAAGAGAATGTTTTAGGAAAGGTTAAAACAAAAGAATATTTGAAAAAAAAAATAACAATGAAAGGTAGCATAAGGGAGTTGTTAGAAAACCACAATAGAGATACTACAAGTTTCTTGAACAAGGTAGTAAATAGAACTAATGGTAGAAAAATGTAGTAGGAGGATTGAGAAAATATCAAAAATATAGGAAGAATGTTGGATTGCAGAAGATGATGTCTCGATTGTCAAGGAAGCAGGAAGAAACCACTTCTAGGTTAGGAACTAATTACCTCTTGAGTCTCCATTGGCCAAGATGGTGGAGATGGTTTTTCTCATAAAATCCTTGAGAGTTGGTGTGTAAGATTTATTGATGGAAAAAATCCTGTAAGGTTTCTATATGCTTCCTTGTTGTAACTTGGTTTTATTGTGGGTTCTAGAGTCCCCAAGTTGTGTGGAACCACAGTGTTGTAATATGACGGTCAAAGGTAATAAGCGTCTTGATTTCCTCTGTATCTAGTTGATTGATATATGGTTTATTGGTGGAGGTATGAGAACCTAGTGAGTCCCTACCACAACCAAAAATTACTATTTTATCCCTTGACAAATCCACCTCAGTCTCTGTAATTAGGCTCAAGGGTGATAACTACAAGTGAGCTTGGCTACAGTTTGTCTATGGTTGGGTGGAGAGTTGTTGTCCTAAACTCAGTTTCCCAATAGTCTTCAAGATAAGTGTATCTCATGCTTTTAATAACGATGGATGTGTGTTTACATTCTCTCTTGAACTGAAACAATCATCATATGAAGCATAGTTGAATTTTATCGCTTATAAAATCATATTAATACATTGTTGATATTGTTTGGAAGGTGTTGGAACTATGTTGTAAATCCTTGCCTGAATATCTAGTTACAATCACAGGGCTTAGCTTAAATTATATTCTAACAATTTGGGTATGATGGTTATCTTCTGATAGTAACTTACATGGAAATTCCTTCATAATTGCAGTACTATGATCTTGTTTCATTGCAAGCTTTCATCAGCACTAATCATGTCTCTTTGTAACAATGTTAATGATTTCTTCCTCTCTAGTCCTTATTGACTTGTTTACTTCATAGTGTTTCTTTATAAGTCCTTCAGTGAAGTATTCCTAGTTCCTTGGGTTGGTATTTCTAATTTCTGAAAACTCGTGCTTAAATGAGTATTGCTGCTATGAGTTGTCGATGAGATTATATCATGTGCTCTATTTATTTTATTTTATATAGTCCTTTTATGTTTCCAGCACCCTTAGACTTGTTCTAATATGTGTCCTCATGTTTTCCGATGAGAATGAACATGTGCTTACATTTCTAATTTGAACTAATGCTATTATGGCAGGAGGCTTAGTTTACTTTCTTATTTCTTATATCCATTGAATACTACATTATTGATGTTGTTAAATGGGTGTTGGGACAAAGAAATGCATTTATGAATTAAGGAGTTAATATATTTATAAAGTTGAATATTTAATTCGACAATGAGTGTATGTTGGTTATCTTTTTACACAGATCAACATGAATCTCTTTCATATAGAAAATGGCATGCTTCTTGTTTAGGTTGGAATGTCTTATCAACAAAATGCATCTTACTATGTGTGAATTGCTGAGTGAAATACCTATGAGAAGTTAAATGAATGAATTCATGACATGCATGGTCCAATACTAACATCTATAATGCATGTATTATTTCACTATGATGGTGTTGGTTTCCATTAGTTGAAGTGATTACTCAGTGGTATTAGGGCCATTATGCAATAGTTTACAATCTATTTTGGTTGCATGCTTGAATTTCTGAGTTATAATTATTAGCAAGGATTGCTTGTAAACCCTTGTAAAAATTTTATGTTGATTTTGAGCTTTAATTGTCTACTTTTTTTAGCTGGTAGGGATGTTGAGCCAAATATAATGGGGTTTTCTACTTTTTTAATGAGTTGTTATAGCTCTTTATACTTTTCGAAGAAATTGTACTTGGAGGTGCTATTGAATTACTATCATGCTTTTGATTGATTATTTTTCAAGTGTGTTTAGAAATTCATTATGAACGTTTTAGCCATGAGGTGTTGGGAACAGTGCGTGAAAATCCTGCAAATATAGAAAAATAAAAGCATTGTCAAAGCACTGGAATCTAGTAAAACATTTTAAGTGAAAATCAAAATTTTGTATTAGAGGTTGAATTGGTCGAACGTCGGGGGGTATTCCAATAGGCGAACATATGGTGTGCTTTTCCCTAACCTATGATGAGTTCACCTAGTAGTTGTGATCCACAGGTCAGAGGTAAGGAGGGGTTAAGAGGTCGGTCATGTCAGGGGTGAGACCTATCCTGACCCAAAGTGTTGTAGTGCTAATGGGAGCTGAGCCAACCCTAGCTTGGGTCAGCGCTCAGGGGTCAAGCCCAACATCGATAAGTAATTAATATGGTCATAGGGAAGTGGGTTAAATCCAACCTTCTTTGGATTACATGATGTCCACTAAGACCTATCCATGGTGGCATTGCATGTGTGTGAGGTGCTGCGTGGACCCACCATGGTGGTGTACAAAATTTTCACCTGCCACATGGGCTACTACAGAGTGGCCACATAGAGGTATTGATGTTGTGGTAGGGTGGAAATGGAATATCTTTAAAGAGACATATCATATGATGCAAAAGCTGGATTGAAGTAAAATTTAGATCATTGGAATCATTAAGTTGAGACAAATGCAATGCTGTTGTTTATTTGAAGCTTTGACAATGTTGGAAAAAGGAGAAAATTTTAGATCTCATTCCTATAACTATACCTTGGTTCTTAGGTCAGCGTAGTGACCACTTCACCAAGGGTATAGTGGGGTGTTTACATATTTATTTTTCCTACTAGTGTGTGCATTTACAATTATATTCCATTATGATGATTTTTAGGTATATCTGAGAGGTGGATAGAGTTGTAAGAGAAGAGAAATGTATTCAGTTGTTGTGGTTCTAAAGCATTTTTTTGTTATCATAATTTTAAATGGTGGGACAACATTGTGTCTAATCTTTTATTCTAAAAAATGTTGAATTATGAAGGTTTTATCAGGGTTTTGCTAATGCTTTCTCTTGTCGCTTCTAAAGAATTTATGTGGTGGCTTTTTTCATCTTTTTTCAAGAACTTTAAGATACTATATTTCAAAATTTGTAGTGTACTATGTCTTCTATATGCTTTTTCCCCTTTTTCTTTTTCTTTTGTCCTAGTCTATATTTTTCGTATGTGTTTCAAAACATGCCTTTGACATTCATGCATTGTCATTATTTCCTGATGCACCTTGTTTACTACTATTGATTGATTGTTTTCATTTGTGGAAACTGAAATAAAAATTTTAATTTCTTCGATCCTTTGTATCATTTTTATACACAACAGATGTTGTGCACTCCTAGATAGCTTGTTTATGTGATACTTTTTCTCTGTCCTGTCTCTTTCCAATATTTGTGGTGCATAAATTTGTCACTTTAGCAATGCAAAGATTAACTCTAGCAAGGGTATCAATCTTATTGGATAAAATTCACAAGTTGGTATACATTCTAAACCTCAGGATGTGGTTTTTTTTATACTAAAGAGTGTATCACTAATAAAATGTTGGATGTCTATATTAAGTGATTTGAGGATATTTGCAAAATGGCTATAGTGGATTAGGTATGCTTTGAAAACTATGTTAGTGTGTAGCTTCCCATAACTTCGTGATGGGTATTTTTTGTAGGCCATGATGACTATGTATAAAGAGCGTAATGTTTAAGTACATATGTTTTTAGAATCCTATATACCTAAGATTATTCTTAGAATTTTTGGAACATGTCATAATTTCAATATTGAATTATTCATGCTTGGAAATTCACTAGTATTCGTTTTTGCCAATTCCCAGTGTAAGTAGAATTTCCATAATCATGTAAATAAATCCAAGATTACATGGAATAATATGTATCATAAACAACACAATAGGATGGTTATGGTACCTTTCAAATTTAACTGAAGTGATTGACATTGCTTATAAAATCAAGAGAAGCACCATGAAGTATTCCTCCTAGCTGATATGAAGAAAATATTTTACTTAAAATATT
This sequence comes from Pinus taeda, assembly GCA_000404065.3. Lineage (NCBI taxonomy): Eukaryota > Viridiplantae > Streptophyta > Pinopsida > Pinales > Pinaceae > Pinus > Pinus taeda. The sequence goes on from APFE030828344.1 coordinate 29,303, forward strand.
GAAAATGTTATTGTGTTCCATGAAGCTAATTAGTCGTACTTATTGTTATGAAACTAGCTCACAAAATAAAAGAAAATATAGATGAACGCCTTCAAAATAAGCCTCTTCAAGGGGGAAACCTCCTTTCCATTACACAAATGAATAGTTTTTGGATGATGTAATTGACAATACCTCCTTTCTATATATAGGATTCTAGGGGGTCATAATTTAATCAAAGCCGACATAACAATAATAATGTAAGGGAACACCAATAAAAATAGTGGGCTTCTATGGGGCATAATAATAACAATATGGGTATTACATGGGAACAACAATATAATAAGTGGGTTTCAGTAATAACAATAAAGGGTTACACTAGTAGTATAGGTAACTAACATGCTTCTCTCCTTCAAAAAGTGTTGTCCTCAATTCTTGAGTAGTTCTGGATGCTTTTGTATAAAATTATTGTCCTCCCATCTGGAATCTTCAGGATGTAAGTTCTTCCACTTGATGAGATACTCTGATATTGATCGATTTCATAGCTGTCATGTTCTTTTTTCTATGGCTGATTCAAGTTCCAATATGATTTTTCCTTACTCCTCAAGTTCCGACAATATTGTTTGAATTGGGAGCTTGTCACTTATAAACTTCTTTAAGCATGAAACATGGAAAGCTGGGGGCACTTAGGAAGATGCAGGAAGCTCCAATTTGTATGCCATAGTACCAATATTTTGCACTGCCTTGTAAAGACCATAATACTTTGGTGATAATTTATTATCCTTCTTAGCTTGATTGAGGGACATTTGTTTGTATGGTTGTATTGGTAAAAACACCCAGTCGCCTATATCAAAACTTCTTTCGATGTGATGTTGATTTTCCTATTGTTTCATTCTATTCTGTTCCAAAGTGAGGTTATCCTTTAAGAGTTGGAGAACTTTTTGTTGTTGACTGTCTACCTTAACACCCTCATGAGATATAATATGACCCAAGTATTCTACCTCTTGTACTCCAAAGAAACATTTGGAGGTTTTTGTATATAATTGTTTCTCATCCAATAGTCTAAGAACTATGCTTCCAAGACTTGTTGTAGATTATTATATCATCAAAAAATTCTAACACAAATTTTCTAAGGAAGGGTTTGAAAATGGAATTCATCAAATCTTGGAATGTAGAAGGTGCATTGGTAAGGCAAAAAGGCGTGATCAAAAATTCATAATGACCCTCATGAGTTCTAAATGTTTTTTTCAGAATGTCTTCAGTCTTCATTATGATTTGATGATATCCTGCATGAAGGTCCAACTTGCTAAAGTAAATTTCTCCATGCAATTCATCCAATAATTCATTAATGAGACGAATGGGAAATTTATCTTTAATAGTGAGCTTGTTGAGCGCTCTATAATCCAGAAACCTATGCCATGATCCATCCTTCTTGTGCACCAATACTACTGGAGGAGAGAAAGAACTTTGAATAGGTTGAATTGTACTAGCCTCTACCATTTCTACAACGATACGTCTAATTTCACTCTTTTGTGTAAAGAGATATGTATAAGGCCTAACATTTGGAGGAACATTTCCTGGAAAATGAATCGCATGATCATGATCACAAATAGGTGGGATGCCTCTGGGAGTCTCAAATACCTTAGAATGATTGTCTAAGACTTTTTGGAGATCTGGAGAAATAGATGATTTCGACATGGGAACCTCTAGAGAACATAATTGTGCAATTATGCCTCTTTGTTCTTTCTTTAGAAGTTTTGGAATTGTGTTAGAGATGATTATCTTTACTGGTTTCCCTGTGATACCGCCTAATTCAACTTCCTTTTCTTTGAAGGAAAATTTCATGAAAAGTTCTTGAAAATTAAAACCTATTCTACCCAAGGATTGTAGCCATTGGACTCCTAGTACAACATTAGCACCACCAATTGAGATGGAAAGAATTGGGGTATTAAATACATATTCTCCCACGGATAGCTTGATATTATGGCACTTTCCAAAGAAATTTATGGTTCCTCTACTTGCAACCATCACTTGACACTTTGATGCTAGATATAGGAAGCAATTCAATTCTTTGGGTATCTTAGAATGAATAAAATTATGGGTATTGTCCGAATCAATCAACACTATTACCCTTTTCTTCTTGATATGTCCTTCTATCTTGATAGTTTGAGGAGTCGTAATTCCGGCCAATGCATTACAATATATTGTCGGATTAATTTCTTGATGCTTGATGTGATCTTTCGCTTCTTGAACCTTTTTCTTCTTGATATGTCCTTCTATCTTGAGAGTTTGAGGAGTGGTAATTCTTTCCAATTCATTACAAGTTATGGTCGTATTCATTTCTTCTTTCTTTGGGGTTGGTTCCTAGTGTAAATCTTCTTCTTTTGATGTTTCTGGATCCTTTTCTTCCTCCTCTTCACAATCAATGTAAAACAATTTCTTCTCACCACACTTATGACCTTTAATATATTTATTATCACAATTGTAACAAAGCCCTTTTGTTCTTTTTTCTTCCAATTGTTGTGGTGTCAATCTTGTAGGTTGTGGAATGCTAAGAGAAACAACACTTCCATATTTATAGTTGTGAGGGGTAAACATCCTTGTTGAATGAATCTTCCTAAAGATGAACCTCATGTTGAATGTTATCCTTTAAAGTCCCTATGGAGAGATCAATCCTCTGCTTCTCTAGAATATGATTTTCCCTTATATTCAATTTTGAAAGTCCTCAATGTGTTGTTACATTGACCACTTTTGTTTGAGATTTATCAATTGGCTAAGGAAGGTGTTTCTCTTTGTATCCTCATAATGTGCTATCATTTCCTCTGTGAAAATTGACCACATAACAAGTGGTTTACGAGAACAAAGGCCTTTATACCATAAAAATTGATCCAGTTCTACATATGAAGATGTAATATGTACCTTTTGTAATAGTTGCGCCTCATGTAGATCAAAATATTGCTTCATATGTAGTATCCAATTTATCAGATCCTTGCCATCAAACTTCCTCATATCACGTTTTCTTTATTTTAGGAGATGGATCTTGAATCGATTGTAAATCTATTATTTCACATCTCCATGTTCTAAAACTGCATCCTGTAATAGCCCTCTGAGTTCTCTTTCTAACCCCACAAGTCTATTGAAGATTTGATTCTACAAGGAAGAGTGATGTCAAATCTCACACAATGACCTGATTATAGACTAGTTCAATAGAGTGAAATTGTATGAAGTGCCACTGCTCACTGTTTCAACCTAAGGACCTAAAACTGATACACATAAAACTAGATTTTGTCCGCTTTTTATAACTTCTTATGGAATTGAAATCTCGTTCTCAAAGAGAAAGTTATGATGATTTTCCCAAGGTCACCTATTTGGGATGTAATTCGGGGGATTGCAAAAACCTTAAATGTCTTGGACCGTATCTCTGATAATATATCGAAGAAAAATATAAAATTCAGACCTGAGGTTCAGATCGATTCCTTCTCAAATGGGTTTTTATTTTAGCTTCTGAAACTTTGTAGTAGAACGATTATAGTGAAATTCCACTATGACCTATTTTGAGCAATGAAACCCTAGAATCCAAATCTCTAATACCAAATGTTCTAAAACCAACTCACAAAATAGAAGAAAATATAGATGAACGCCTTCAAAATAAGCCTCTTCGAGGGGGACATATCCTTTACGTTACATAAATGAACAATTATTGGATGGTACAAATGAAAAAAACTTTTTTTTATATATAGGAGTAAGGAGTTATAATGTAATTAGGGTTGTCATAACAATAATAATGCAAAGGGCACAACAATAACAATAGTGGGCTTCTAGGGGGCATAATAATAACAATATGGGGACTACATGGGCAAAACAATATAATAAGTGGGTTTCACTAATAACAATAAGGAGTTACACTAGTAATATAGGGACCTACCACTTACTCTGTTAAGGCTTAATTCATTTTGGAAAATTAAATTCACATTCTAATATATAGTTAAGACATGAGTTGATTAGACAAATTTATTAGGCTTAAGCCTTATTGCTAGTTTAGAAACTAGAACACTTTTATATGGACACATTCATTGCTACTTGTTACATTATTGATTTTGCATGCTCACATCTTTCTCATTGTTTCACCTATAGAAACAAAATCATTAATTAAATACATTGTATATTAACTATATAAAATTATATAAAAGGGCTCAGATGTTTTAAATTGTGATTGTGTAACTTATACGCATGCCACTAATCTACTTAATTGATGTATATGTAGTGCTAAGAAGATGTAATAATTCAATTTATAAGAATATTGAAGAGGAATCAATGATCAAATTTACTCATTTACATTGGAAAAAACAAACAGAATCCAAGACTCTTGAACTAGATACTAGAACAATTTCCTAGTGTAATCATTTAATATTGACTTACTCAGTTAGTATAAAATTCAAATTGCTCATTCTAATTCTTCGTATTCACATGAGTGTCAATAATGTTCAAAGATGAAAATTATCATTGTTCAATTATTTTGGAAATGTTTTAGACTATTATCAATTCTTTTGGGGATGTATCATTAATTGATATTGTAGTTTTTTTGTAAAGTTTTAGGAGTGAGAACTTAGAATTCCTAAAATTTAGGTATTTGTCTAATTGTTTTACTCCTGAATTCTAGCATAGGTCCATCTTAAGTCATGATCTAGTAAGTGCATAGAGTGATCAAATATCTTAAGATGCAAACCTATTTTTTGAATGCAAAACATGGTGAAACATTTGCACGTCAACATATTGTTTCCTCTTGGATCTTGGTAGATCTAAAGTTCATATGAATCCATGTTTTTTGTCAATAAAAGATGAATAAAATATTTCAGCTATAAGAAATTTATAATTTTGTTTTGTTTTGTATAATCTATATTTTTTTGGTTCTCTCTCTCTCTCCCTCTCTCTGTGTAATAGATAAATATATATATATTATATATATATATTATATATATATAAATAATTATATATATTTCAAAGAATTACATGTCAATTTGATATCAAACATTTAGTTACAAATATCTACATACCTTGAATTAAAAAAATATAAAATTAATAATATTAGAAAAACAAGATCATATTAACGCTATGAACAAAGCACCAATGAGAATCAAATTCCTTGATTTCCAATTTTTTCCGAAAAGTTTGCAAAAAACAAGAGGCCTGTATTTAACCCTTTAGGCTCTTAATAGATTAGATTAAGAGGATCTATGAGATTGCATATAATAAAAATATATATACAATTATATTTTTAAATTGTAAGATAAAAATAGTAAATATATATGAAATTAATATGATTTTTTTTTTTTGTAGGTTAGAAGCATTTGTATTACAATTAATATACAAAGACTGCATGTAGTAGATATCTTTGGTCAGACAAATTATGATGCAGGAGCATTCAACACTCTTCATTAAAAGAAGGAATCCAAAGTGGAGCAAGTAGGACATGGACCATTGAGCTAAACAAGGGGACAATTTTTGTTAAAACATAGCTTAAATGATGGAATGGATAAAGTCTCTCAAAGACTTAATTAAATTAATCTAATCTTCCATGTATGCGTAGAGAAAGTTTAGGGGTTTGTTGAGTGATTGTGGGAGGAAATTGTGCATCTTAAATGATCCACGACTATTTTAGTCTCTTATAAAAAAAAAAAGAGTCTCTATGTGTGAGAGGGATATAGAGACGAGACAGAGCAACAAATAAAATTTTTGTAAGGATAGAGTATCTACAATGTAGTCGAGAGGGGAACTTGTTTCTAATGCTGAAATGCCTTAGTCTGTGTTCAATATTGTATAATGAATAGATATGTGTTGTGTGGACTCCGTGTGTGTTTATGTAATAATGCCTTTTGAGTTATGTGTGGATATATGCATTAATGGGTTGAATTCCTCTGTGGTAAGCGTGTTGATCGACCATCGATCAATGTAGGATTGATGGAAATCCAAAGATAATGATTAAATATTTAAATGTCATGTCGTGTGTTTCAAAGAAATGGTAGAGAAACAATGTTTCAACACGAAAATCCATCGAAGGCGAGCGAAATTAAATTAAAGAGGAAATGGATGTGAATGCATAGAAGTCGTTGGATTGATATGATCAATGGACAAGATAATATCACAGATATAGAGGAATTGATATGAAATCAACTGATTTATATGCAAAGGTGGTATATCGAGCAAGGCAAAGGTGGTAAGTCGTAATATTGCGTGACCGCCTAATTCCATTAAGCAATTGACGCGTAGCATGCTGAGTAGAGAGAGGAAACCATTTTTCCAGGCGAGTATTCTCCGTGCTACTTGTCCAGTAGAAATCATCATGGAATGTTAGATCTACTAAGTGTAGATCAACAACGGAGGGCTTTCAAGCAACTTTTGGATCAGGAAAGGAGAACGACCATTGCATAAGAATGAGATCAATGGTCCAGAAGTGATCAGTGGTTGCGTTTCACAAGAGGTGATGGGCTAGCGGATAATGGAATATTGAAGCACCGATGAAGCTGATCAGTCATCGGAGATCGAAGTAGTGCTGTAAAACGACTGGAAGCTATGGACCCAAAGATTTTACAGAAGCGGTTGTATAATTTTGAAGTTCGACCTTATGGCTCAATTGCAGGTTTTCCCGTGTAATCCTGTGTATTCCAATTAAATGAATGGTCGTGGGTTTTTAAAGGAAAATTCGATAAATTGTTGTATGGTCCCAGTTTAAAGGATTATCACCTAAGTGAATGAATAACGCTTCCGATAGGTTTGTGGGCCACAACCCACATGCTTCAGGATCGAAATTTATAATGAAAGGGGAAATTGGTATAGCCCCAAAATCTTCCTTTCATCATTTGGTATCGAAGCAGAGAAAGGTTAAGGGAAAGGGAAAGTTTTCCTACGAGAAGGAAGAAAGAGTGCAAAAAAAAGGAGAAAGGGGTATATTTGATAAAGGTGGAGATTTTATGGTCTATTTGTCATGCAGAGAATGATAGCCGAAGGTGAGAAGACTTGCAGCAACCTAGAGCAAGGAGTGTTTAATTGGTTCCAGAGGAGAGAACCAGAAGGATGCCAAAAGACTAAAGCTCAGAGGAGGAAGCTTGATGAGGTATCATGTAGTAGAGGAAGATTACTACTGCAGAGGTTGGTTGCAGCTCACAAAAGATCATGAAGGAAATTCCACTGAGAAGTGGGTAGAATTGCTAATGATAAGGAGAAGCATATCACTAGGAGGTCATAAATTTTTCTGCCTCAGGAGTCTAATGCAGGAGCATCTAACACTCTTCATCAAAAGAAGGAATCCAAAGTAGAGCAAGGAGGACATGGACCATCGAGCGAAATAGGGGAAAATTTTTGTTAAAACGAAGCTTAAATGATGGAATGTATAAAGTATCTCGAAGACTTAATTAAATGTAATCTAATCTGCCATGTATGCATATAGAGAGTTTAGGGGTTGTTGAGTGATTGTGGTAGGAAATCGTGCATCTTAAATGATCCATGACTGTTGTAATCTCTTATAAAAAAAAGAGAGTCTGTGTGTGTGAGAGGGATATAGAAACGAAACAGAGCAACAGATAGAATTTGTGTAAGCATAGAGTATCTATAATGTAGTTGAGAGGGGAACTTGTTTCTAAGGCTGAAATGCCTTAGTCTGTATTCAATATTGTATAATGAATAGATGCGTGTTGTGTGGATTCCGTGTGTGTTTATGTAATAATGCCTTTTGAGTTATCTGTGGATATATGCATTAATGGCTTGAAGTCCTGTGTGGTAAGTGTCTTGATCGACCATCAATCAGTGTAGGATTGATGGCGATCCAAAGATATCAATTAACTGTTTAAATTTCTTGTCGTGTGTTTCAAAGAAATGGTAGAGAAACTGTGTTTTAACGCAGAAATCCATTGAGGTCGAGCGAAATTAAATTAAGGAGGAAACTGAAGAGAATGAACAGGAGTCGTTGGATCAATATGATCAATGGACAGGATCATATCGCAGAGATAGAGGAATTTATATCACATCAGCAGATTTATATGCAAAGGTGCTATATCGAGTGAGGCAAAGGTGGTAAGTGGTAATATTGCATGACCGTCCAATTCCATTAAGCAATTGACACATATAACGCCGAGTAGAGAGAGAAAACCACTTTTTTGGGAGGGTATTCTCCATCCTATTTGTCCACCCGAAATCATCATGGACCGTTGGATATACTAAGTGTGGATCAATGGTGGAGGGCCATCAAGCAACTTTTGTATTGGGAAAGGAGATCAACCATTGCATCGGAATGAGATCGACGGTCCATAAGTGATCGGTGGTCGCATTTCACAAGAAGTGATGAGGTAGCAAACAGTGGAATGTTGAAGCATCGATGAAGCCGATCGATGATCGGAGATCAGAGCAATGCTATAGAAAGGCTGGAATGTGTGGACCTAAAGATTTTATAGAAGTGGGTGTATACTTTTGAAGTTCGGTCTTATGGTTCAGCGATGGGTTTTCCCTTGTAATCCCATGTATTTTGATTAAATGAATGGTCCCGGTTTTTTAAAGGAAAATCAGATAAAGTGTTGTATGGTCCCGATTTAAAGGCTTATGGCCTAAGAGAATGCATAACGCTTCCGATAGGTTTGTGGGCCATAACCCACAGGCCTTAGGATCAAAATTTATAAAGAAAGGGGAAATCGGTATACCCCCAAAATCTTCCTTTCATCAAATAACAACCCCAGTTAGGGGCCAAGAGACTATAAGTCAAAAGAGAAAAATTACAGAGGGAAACATAAGCCCAAAAATGAGAAGCCATATGTCCTCCTAGAAGGTTCTTTACATCATTAAATGAAAAATCATAAGGATAGGAACTCAAAAAACACTGAGACGCTATGTAGTGGATGCATGAAAATTACCTAGGGGTGTGTGCCTCACCCACCTAATGCTTTGGATGGCCTTCCCAAACCACTAGGGTAGGCATGTAATAGTTGTTATCATGAGAGAGGGGGTGTCCCGTGGAGGAGAGATAACTAAACACTATTGGTTGGACTATCTGTTGAGGGATATAAGCGACACCATGGATGTTGATGTGGGAATCCTTGTTGCTCGACACACCCAAGTCAACAAGAGAGTTCTTTATGTACCTACATGGATGTTGACACTTGGGCAATGGATTACAAAGCCTCACGTGGTGCAAAACCATCTGAACATGGGATTTGGAGGTAGAAGCATTCACTAAATGAGTTGAAGGGAAATAGGATCTGTAGATTTACATGCCTAGGGAACCAACAGCTCTTCGTAGCACAACTTTAGTGTGATGCAAATCGAATTTGAGATCCATAAGATTTTCCCATGGAAAAACATTCACGTACTCTTTGTAATTCAATCAGTAGCCAAGAATATTGTGCATGACAGAGAGGTGGTCTCCCATGATTTGAAGCTCCTAAGATTTCACATCAACTACCATTCAGTGACAATAATGGCGAATTCCACTATCAAAATGCTCGTTGCCTTGTCCATGCTAGGGTGGGACGGGAGGTGTGCGCCTTGGCTTACCACCTCTGTAGGGGTACCCACAATCATGCCTCATGTCTACAATGATTCCTACCACAATTCCTGCCAACACAATTCTACTACTGTTTGTGAGCTGTTGAGGATTAGAGCTTCGTTTTCACCTAGAGCTATGGATTTTATCATGGTACCAAACTCTCCATGTTGTAGGATGATCATGCCATGCAAAATCAAACCATAAATGCAAAGGGAGGGTGGGATTGCCACCAACTCCTTGTCTTGGATGATGAGCAAGGGGAGGGCATGCCAATGGTGTCCCAAAAACTCTAGTTCATTCATTTTGGGGGTGACATTCACAGAAGCAATTAATGCATGAGAATTTCCATCCATCACCTTGATTTCGTGAGATATTCAAACGTATTAAATAACATGGATATTCAAATATTTTATTTAAAGTTTACTTTGCTATATGTTTAAGAACAAAATAGTTTTTTAGTCTACATCCTGACTAAAAAAATGAAAAGTGAAATTATAAGACTTTTTTTACTCTTAATTATTTTTACCTCTCTATTTAAAGTTAATATAAAGTTATGTTATTTAACAAAGCAACTATAGTATTTTATTTATGAGTAACACTATTTTATTATTAGGTATAAGTCTTTGGGTTCATGGTGAATAGGTCCAATATTAAGGCAATCCTCCTTGGAGAAAAACAATACAAAATTTTAATATTAATTTGTTTCTTGAAATATTACATGTAAGCTAAAATCCATATTTAGAAGTGGAGGAATTGAGCTAAAAAGAGAAATGAAATTATAAAATTTCAACCATCAATTACTTCGTTTCTCTAGAAATGTAAAGAATAAGTAAAATTAAAGTGGATATTGAAAAACTTATTTATGGTTAAAAATATTTGTAATTAATATCTTTTAATTGGTTAATATAATATATTCTATTATATAAATTTTCAACCATCAAATTACTTTTTTCTTGGGATATATAAGGAATGAGCAAAATTAACGTGGGTATCGAAAAATCTTTATTTAGAGTAAAAAAAATTGTGATTAATATCTTTAATTGGTTAATATAAAATATACGTTATTATTTTAAATATAATGCTATATAAAAAAAATCCTGAATTATATTTTAATGAAGTTATTTTCAAATTAATAATAATTAATTGATTATATTATAATAATAAAATAACTATATAATATAATTATTATAAATTCGTTTCAAATCTAATTTTATGAATAATTTAGAGAAATGAGATCTTAAAGTGTAATATTCGAAAATGATTTAATTCGAGTAATTTCTTTCACCTCAGAACACCTTTGTTTTTAAAATAAAAAATAATTTAACTCCAATTATCCTTGCATTTTTTCTTTAAAAATTTATGATATTTTGTATTCGAAAATGATTTAATTCGAGTAATATCTTTTACCTCATAGCACCTTTGTCTTTAAAATAAAAATTAAAGATAACTCCAATTAACCTGGCATATTTTCCTTAAAATTTTATGATATGTTGTATTTTTAGGTTTTAAAAATAATTTGATGGTGTTAAAAAAATAAAAACAATTCATATTATAAAATATTAAATGTTTATGATATAATATTAATATATACAAATAATAAAAAAAAATAATCTAGATTTAATTAAGGAAAATAAAGTATTTCATACTAAAAATTATATAATCTTTACTCCTTATTACTAATGTAATATTTTAATATATTTTATTTAATATTTTATATTATTAATGGTTTAATTTATTATGAGCTAATTATCAATATAGCACTTTATATTAATTATTTTATATATTTATTGATTTGATTTATTATAAACTAAATATCAATATAGCATTTTTAGTGTATAAGATTTTATAAAGATAAAACTTATATTGATGGCAGGAGATCTTCATACAGGGAGCACTGGTATAAATACATGGAGTCTTTTACAGCCAAGGAGTGGGGAAAGTCAAAAGTGGCAGGAATTTTGATAAAAAAAATTCAAATTCTTTTGTAGATACAGCATTTGAATCATGTTTTTTTAATGGTGAAAATGGATTAAACACCATAAAAATGTTTAGAGCACCTAAAATTAAAAAACATAACTCTTAATCTCTACTAAATAAATCGATAAAGTTCGCAGTTGGTCAGATGCATGGTCGGATAGAGGTTTTGCTCTTGTAATTGGCAGTTGGTCAGATGTTTGGTCTGACAGATGTTTTGATCTTTTGCTGTGATGGTGATTGCATGGACCACTTTTATAAATATATCGATGAAGTTGGCAGTTGGCCACATGCTGCCAGGTAGTACAAATGATTTCCGTCTCTTGTAGCTGTAGAAATTACACTCGCAGCAGTCTATCAATATAACTTTGATTATTTTATCCTCATTAGGCTAAGTAAGCATTTATATTTTAAATTTATTACGATTTCGTATTGTATTTATTGCGATTTCTGAGTGTTTTTTAAGTCACTGCTCTCGATTTTGAATTTAAAAAAAAAAAATTGATGTTTTTTTTTTAATTTTTAAAATTTTGAGCTTAAAAGTTTATTTTACAGTTTAGTATAAGGGATGTTTAAAGTTTAGTATAAGAGATGTTTAAGTATGTTCGTTCTTGAATGTTTTTCTCTTTAAAATAAAAAATATATATATATCTATATATATGTTTTTAAATAGAAAAATAATGTAGACTATAATAAAAAAATAAATGGAAGTAAAAAAATGTATGAGTAAGATGTTTAAATCTTATATTTTAAAAAAATATTTTAACAAGAGGTTTCAATAAACTATTTCAAGATCTGTGTTAACTATTTTATGTCCTATTTATACTCTATTTAGCATTCAAAAATACAATTTAAATAATGAAAAATAACACATTGTATTATGCACTTTAAAGAAGTTTGCACATAAAGAAATTTGCTCCCCCTAGACTCATGCTAGACCTGTACTTAAATAGATCTATGCTAGTTTAAAGACAACAAACTATTTTATGATTGGTAATAAATGTTGATTGGATTAATTAATCATGGTGTTCTTATGTGATATTGGTTTAATTTTTTTGATAAAATAAAATATTAATAAATAATTTTTTGATTAGTTACAAAGTTTGATTGGACTAATTACCTATGACTGGATGTGCCATTTTTTTTCAAAAACTTAAAAAAAAAAGAAATGAAACATTAACACATAACACATATTACATAGCCTAAAAATAATACTTAAGCTTCATACTCATTGATAAGATTAATGATCATGCACACATCAAATCATTAAGACACATTAGAGTTTCAAACAGAGATTTTGATTCAAAGGTGTGCATGTTGAATAGGTTGCATTTTTAGAGCGAAGTTCACTTTCTTATATTCTTTGGGCTCTGTATTATTTCTTCCGGCGTTTTTAGCTTTTGCTGTGAGACCTCTACATCTTTAAGTTTTACTATTTGAGGTCTAAATAAATGACTTTTCATTGTTGCTTACAAGAATGGGTGACAAGGTTCACTATTACAATGAAAACTAAAATTAGCCATTGCAATACATGGAAAATCATGTTTACTATACTGTTTCTAATATTTATGTTGGGGTTTATATATGTTGGGTTTATATTATTTGATTGAGTTTAATATTGTTTCTTTCTGTGAAATATTTCTCCCTTGGGTTAATAATCACTTGGATTTTTCGTATTAATTTATTGGGTTTATTATTTTTTTAGGTATACAATTCAAATCATCATTGACCATGGTCAATAATGGTCAACCAAGGTTGACGATCAATCATGATCAACCATGGTTGGTCATGGTCAACCATGGTTGATTATGGTCAACCATGGTCCAACATCTCATTTTGACAAAGATTGTCTCAATATGAAAATCAGTCATGTCAACCATGATCAACCATGATCAACCATGTCTCTCTAATGGTTTATAATATTTATCTTAGGGTTTATGTACCTTGGGTTTGTATTGTTCCCTTGGGTTTCTAATCCTTCGGGATTTTAGTATTAATACGTTGTGTTTTTGTAGTATGGTCAAAATGATAGTTAAGCAAGTTTGTATAAAGATTTGTAATATTTATCTTTGGGTTTATATACCTTGGGTTTATAATATTAATCCCCTCAGTTTTTAGTATTAATTTTTTGAGTTTACTATTTTCTTGGGTTTATAATGTCAATCATTGTTGACCATGGTGAATAATGGTCAACCATGGTTCAACATCCCATTGTGACAAAGATTTTCTCAATATGAAAATGAACCATGGTAAACCTTAAGGGTTTTGAATGTTTATCTTAGGGTTTATATACTTTGAGTTTATATTGTTCCATTGGGTTTAATATTATTCCCTTGGGTCTAAAATCCATTGGATTTTTAGTTTTAATCCCTTGGGTTTTTATAGTATGGTTGAAACGATAGTCAACCATGTTTGTATTAGGATTGGTAATATTTATCTTTGGGTTTATATATGTTGGGTCTACAAAATTAATCCCTTGGGTTCATAAGTCCTTCTAGTTTTAATATTGATCCTATGGCTTTTTAATTCCCTTTGATTTATTGTATTGATCCCTTCATGTTGTTAATTTCAAGGCTCAACCATGGTCAAGCATGGTCCAACATTGCACTCTCACAAAAATTGTATCAAAATGAAAATTAGTCTTGGCCATACATGCGCAAATATGTTTATTAGATGGTCTATAATATTTATCTTGGGGTTTATATATGTATGGTTTAGATTATTTGATTGGGTTTAATATTGTTCCCTTGGGTTTTTATAGTATGGTCAAAATGATAGTCAACCATGTTTGTATAAGGGTTTGTAATATTTATCTTTGGGTTTATATACCTTGTTTTTATAAGATTAATCCTTTGAGTTTAATATTTTTCACTTGCGTTCATAATTCCTTAGGTTTTTAGTATTGGTCCCCTGGTTTTTTATTCCCTTCAGTTTATAGTTTCAATCCCTTTGGTTTGTTAATGTCAGGGTTCTACCATGGTTAAGCATGGTCCAGCATTGCATTATGTCAAATATTTTATCAAAATGTAATCCAACCATGGGCATACATGGAGAGGCATGTTTATTAGATAGTCTAGCATATTTATCATGGGGTTTATATATGTTGGGCTTATATTATTTGATTAGGTTTAATATCATTCCCTTGGGTGAAATATTTCTCTAGGGGTTTAATAATCGCTTGGGCTTTTAGTATTAATTTCTTGAGTTTATTCACATTTTTCAACCACATTTACTAATGTGGCTATGCATGTGATTGACATATGCCTATAGGCATATATCAAGCACATTTATTAATGTGTTTGTGTTACTTACCTATGGTTGGATGTGACATTTAAAAAAAGAAAAAAAAAAGCCAAATAAAACTTCAACACATAACACATATTAAGTATATTAAAAATAATATTTAATCTTTGTACTCATTGATCGCATTAAATATTGATCATGCACACATCAAATCAATAGGACAAATTAGATTTTCAAAGAGATATTTTGATTCAAAGGTGTTACAGGTTGAAGAGATTTTATTTATCTATAATTTCACTTGTAATTTGTTAATGGTTGTATTTCTATAGAAATAATCATTTGCCCATATTCTTTCAGCTCTAGATTGTTCTTTCTAGGGTTTTTAGCTTTTGGTCTAGGACCTCAACATCTTTAAGATTTAATATTTGAGATTTTAATAAATAGAGTTTCATTGTTGCATACAAGAAGTCCTCAGAGGGTTTACTATTACTAGTAATATTCAACTTTTGTTGGCATACATTTATCAAATTTGAATTCAATTAGGGATTGTTGGGGCACATGTTTATATTTGACCCCTGCGTAGGTTGCCTACAAACCTTCCTTGCATCAAACCTTTCGACATCACCGAAAAAGTGGATGAACCCTCACGTGATATGTTATGGGCGGCTACTGGAAGTAGGTTTCTATAGTCAAATGAGATTGTTAGAATCCCGAGATGCTAGAAATTTGAATTATAATTCCATAATCATACATCTATTAGACATACACCTAGCGGCCATTCTAGGCTTGCACACTGCAAAATACTTCAATGGCTCTTACATTCCTCAGTTAGTGTGCAGTTCATGATCTATAATAGAACTATGGTAAATGTATATTATTTGTCTTGTCACTCTTTCCAAAATCAGAAATTTTTCTTTCTATTATTTCATCATGAAACAAAAAGGGGCACAATGCGCTACAACATAAGCCATGTATAACTCGGCTCACTAGCCATCCTTCCTTTCTCAGAGTACAATTTGATGATAAATACAGTGCAACAACATAACAGACTCCACTATAGTTATTTCCTTTGCACTTATGTTGCACAAAACCTACATACTTAGACACTTGACATTTATAATTACTATAACAAAAACAAATTGTTGCATCAATCCTTTCTTCTTCTATGACCCAACCCCTGATATATCTTGTACGAGTCCTAATATTGATTCTTTATATATTTTCAATCTTCTTCAACCTATTTTTCCACTCTTCTGGCTTTACACCCTATCGTCTAATCATTTAGGATATTATCTGACATATTTTCTATAGTTGTCCCACACCGCTTAACCATTTAGCGTAAATATCTCCTACCCACTTGTCACCAATTCATAGAATTATTTCCTTCCACAAATATCTTCAAATTTTCCTACCATGGCATCCCTCCCCTCCTTCCCCATCATCTACAAAATCGTAACTACTTAATGTTCACAAATGTCCAACCTACTAAACACAGCTATCACCTAAGAATGATACCTCCTTGCATCACATCTCTCCCTTATGTGCAAGTCATTATTACTGCAAACATAATACTCCTCTCTCACACAAATCACTCCTCTACATTGAAAGCTACAATAATACTTAATAAAAAATTACAAAAAGATCAATGTCAACTAGGTCCCCACAGCAAAATTGTGGCTCGTCCTAAGTCACTCAATACTTCTCCTATCACCATGGGTTTGGGAACATTTGTCCTTTCTAAGGTTACATTTATGGTCATGGTAGAACAATTTGTAAAGGTGGTAAGGCAATCTTCCTTTCCTAAAATTTTGATCAGGAGAAGAGGAGAGTGTCATGCTCCACCTCTCCATAGTGGCTCTAATAGACAATGGTCTTACTTTAACTTTGTTTCTCCAAGATCTAGTTCTATGTTTGTCCATGACATTTTCCTTCTTCATATTGCTCCACGTTCTTCACTTTTGAGTAGGCACTGACATGTAATTGGCTTTGTTTCCTTTCTTGTGGCATCTATAGGGTTAGCATGAAGAGCGATGAATCCTGAGATAGAGGATCATCCAAACCCCTTCAAGGTGGTCTCAGACTTATGAATATGCTAAGGTAGGGGTTTATCCTTTGGAACCATCATCTCACCTCTATATGCATGATGATGAAATCCCATTCCACTATTATAGCCTCCACGGTGGAGCCTTCCCCGAAACCAATATTCTAAATATAACAATAATTTCCTCCCATATCTAAATTAGGTTAAACTAAGTGTTGAATTTATACCCTTTGATGCAAACATCCTTTTGAGCGATAGGGGCCCTCTCTTATGTGGGCCTCCTAGTGCAATCGAGTCAATGGTAGTAAACCAATTCCCCTATCTCATTTTTTCCATCTTTGGCTCTTCCAACATGGTCTCTTCTTCCACAACGACACCATCTTATAGTGGCAAGTAACATGGACACTTCCTCTTTGCACACCCTAACTTACTCCGATTCCCTTATCTCCATTCTCTAGTATCAACGTAGCTCCATATATGTAACGAACCCCTTTAACCTACACAGGAAAAACAACCATTAGACCCCATAAATTTAAAATTTTTGTCCTACGTACAATTAAAATTTCGCATCCATCATGAATTTAGTGAATGAAGAATCATGAATATAATGAATGATCAAGATAGAGAGTCATAACTACCCAGGTTGTAAAATCACATGGTCTCTTGACATGCAACCCTTACAATATCTTTAATATATTCATGCAACAATGAGATAACCTTTTCTTACATCTACTTTTGCTAGTGTGAGCATGAAAAGCTACTTGTATATTTTCTATCATGGACATGCAGAAATACCTACATTGTTCCCCTACCAGTACCATGTTGAGAACATTTTGAACCAGTTGTCAAAGCTTGATAATTGAATTTTAACCTTTTACATCTTGAAGGGAAAATACATACAACCATTAAACTCTTTGACAATCCCCTTAGTAACACTTAATAAGACATTTCTTTGGGTCTATTGCATCTAATATGTGTATGATGAAACTATTGATATAGCTCATGCAGGGCATCACCAACACTACATCATTATATAGCTAACAACATTACTCCATAATTGTTCACATGCACCAAAGTATTAATCTATAAACAATATCCCATAAGCTAGAGACACTATATTTTCCATGAGCAACTTTAATAAGGTCCAATTTTAGATTCAATGACTATTTCATTACTAAAAAGTTACATGCATACAATTGTTTCCATAGACATTGGCAACACAACTTTTATACTCTTGAGCTAAATGATTTCGCCATTCCAACTATAGGAAATAAATATAGAGATAAGAGATCAACCATCCGTGTATCTCAACTAAATGATTTAACTTCATAAGAAGTAAGGCTGAATATAACTTCCTAAGTACAAACCTCACTTGGAGGGAGGAGCTCCTCCCTCCAAGTCAGGTTTGTACTGAAGAATACTTATAAGTTCCATTTTGCATATCCATTGAATATGCATATGTCTTGGAAATTTGTTTAAGTTAAATTTCCACTTAATCATACTTTCTTCCATTCGAAGAAAAATTCACATTGTAAGAAGATGCATTAATCAAAGGATTGATTTGAACCACAATTTGTATAGTTAGATAATATTTTACTATAACCTTCAATTTTTCTCGTCTAGCCTGACTTTTAACATAGTCATGCATACTTTTCCTATTTATTATTGGCATATAACAACCCAAGAATGTACACTTAACAAAGTATAACATCAATAAGAAACTCAATCCCCTGCATGGAGGAAAAACCAAATTTCTAGATGTTATGCATATTTGTAAGGATTAATACCAGCATAACATTGACTCTACAGATCATAAACCACTAATCCTTGCTCACACAACTATGCTCAACATCAAGCAACAAAACATATAGTCTACAATAACAATTCCATACTACTTTACCAATATTATAATTAGGTCATTCATCCTCTTTCCCTCTCGAGAACATACTCCCCTTTAATAGGTAGTGGAGTAACCAATATCTTTATGATTATTGAGAAATGACTTTTATTTTCTTTCAACATATAAAAGACTATGAATACCAAAATTCATGAGTAAGTTCTTACATGGAAGATTCATATGACTCATTACTATGCAACTATACTATACCATTTGATAATACAATATTCTTACAAGTCTATAATACTTCTGACACATGTGCTTGCATGGTAAATTCATATAACTCATTAATATGCATGGATATTAAACATGATCCATTTAAAAAAAAAAAATTTAATGACCACTTAGCTAGACTATGGTAACACATACAATTCATGACCATGCATGGGTATATGGTCTATTACATAACCATACAACAATGCTACAACCATGGTTTTATTTATTATCTAATTTTCTTTTCTAGTCTTAGGTGATTTTATTTAGCCCTGCATCTATACCGCAATTGTACCAATCACCATTTAAATTTCTTACCCATTGGAGCAATCAATTCCAATATAGTTTTCCACACGGTTCATCAACTATTTCATGTAATGGCTTAATATGTTGATCCAATGGTAGAAATTATGTTAGAGGTTTTAAGAAATCTCACTAAGTTCTCTTCTTCATTCAAAATACCAATTTTGCTCAAGTTTCCTTTCATATAGATGTTATCATGCATATATATGTATTTTCCCTTCACTTTCGATACCACAATCTCCACATGCTCAAGCATGACTATTTTGGAGATTTACATGAAAGTCAACCCACTAGAAAATTTTCCTATGGATGAATTTTTGTTATAACACATACGGTCATTTTGCCAATGAATTATTGTGAAAAATATCAACAATGGCCTTTTATTATAATGATTAGCCCATGATTGTCACTAAATATTGAGAGTTCTTCATCGAGTCGACATGGAACAAGATAATAGTGGCTATAACATTATGTCGGATTCGATGAGTGAATTGCTAACAACATCGTCAATTACAATGTATTTACTCTATAATACCATATACATCAAATGCATTGGCTTGGGGGTGACTAACCTAGGTTCAACGTTAATTAGCCAAACAATCCCTACAGTACTGGCCCTTTCAACATCAGTTCGTGGAGCGCAAATCAAAGTCTCACTTGAAGCAGTATGGGGGGATGCTAGAAGCAAGTTTTCGCACCCTGACATGGTTGTGAAGTCATTTTATTCCTTCTATTCCTACCTTCATGCAGGTCACTTAGTTCTAGGTCTCTGTCTTTCTAAACCCTTATTCCTCCCTTTGATACCTCTGCGAAAGGGTATCGCTAGCCTTCGCGCAGCTCTATCCTTTGATTTAGGTACTTTCACACTACTAAGGCAGTGTATTGCACAGATTGTCAAGTTATCTTAAGAATTCTACTTATCTTATCACGTAAACATAGTTAGTACTACATAAACAGAAGTTCTTATTTGCATTTAGTTATCCAACATAATTATACACATTCGCACATCACAGAAGCATTACAAAGGAAATTCATACATAATATGACAAGATGCATTATTCAGAAAAAACACACATAGATTAAAGACTCTATCTACCCTGCGCACATATCTGCAAGGGTCCGTGCACTCAATTGCAGACTTCTACCCTAGGCCTCTACGCATTCAGCTGAAGAGCCTCTACCTACACTATGACTCGAAACTTAGACTTCTTACTTAAGAGATATGACTCTGTTACATGATGCCTCCTCTCTCTAACTACTTAGAGCTTAGCTCTTTTTATATAATCCCATATTCCATGGACAATTGGTAAATATTTTACAGTCGAATTTACTTTACAAAACTTAGAGAAGACAACCCTTTATGACTCATGACACCTACATGCTCCGCGACCACAAAATGCAGAGTCTTTACAAGTTTATTACAAAATTTGACCAAAACATGGGCTTTTAGCCCCAAAACTGTCCTTGGGGGGTCCTAGTCCCAACAACACCCCAACAAAAGCATCGTGACTTGTCCTCAAGTCACATGGTAGGCACAAAGATCTTTGCAAAAAGCCCTTCCAAGTTGACTCATTTGACCGCAACCTTGGTCGTGCACTAAGCTACCGACTCCTTTGCCTCTTTGACCATCTGCTCTGCCACTATTCCTACGTTGTCAGCCTAAAGCTTTTGCTACATCACTTGCAGAGTCATAAGCTTGCCTTTAATAGATCCCATCACTGTGTAAGCCTCATCAAGCCAAGGCTTCAGCCTTGCCTTCAAGACTGCTTCCTTGTGCAGCATTGCATCCACATGTTCCTTCAACTACTTGGCCTCCTACAACCTAGCTAGTGTTTATGTGAGCACGACGATTCGCGTTGTGCCCTTAACCTCATCATAGTGCTGATGTAGCACGTGAACTTTCATCTCTACCCACTGTACATTGGGGTCCTCCTGCAAGCTAGTCAAGACCTCAAATGACTACTCTAACAATTGCATGCAGTCTGCTACTACACTATCAATTGTCGATATTGCTTCTGTGATAGCAGTCTCCCCTTTCTCTTTGACTTTTGCTGGAGTTGAAAGCTAGGCCTTCAACTGTAACTCTATAATTTGCAGGTTCAACTCCAACGAAAACTGTGCCATCTTAGTACAAGTGTCGTACACCCCTATGGCCAGCTTGCGGATGCATACCTCAACTACTCATCCTCTAGAATGGCCAACTTTGGGACCATTTGGCATGCCTCCTTGATAACATGCATAATGCGCTTGCTCTGACTCATCGCCTTGGCCTTAAGAGTGATGGTAACATTTCTTTGTAGTGCCATCTTCTTGTTTTTGATCCACTGTTCATTGATCACTTGGAGGACATGGTGCTCTTAGGCCATTAGCTCTGTAATCACTCCATCCTATAAGAGGTGGAGTGCTTCACGTAGGAGCATTTCCAGGTACAACCCTACTCCTTTTAGGGCACTGACAGTGGGCTTATCAACCTCATTCTCTATGGTTAGTGCTCTAAAAGGACCCAAAAAACTGAAAATGCTCCTAAGAGCACCTATTTCACTTGGACCCCCACAACTGTCTCTTTCAGTTTTTCAGTTTCCTTAATTGTAGCACAATTTACTATTCTATCAGTTTTTTGGGTCCTAAACTTTCAGAGCCATTTTGAGGCCCTAAACGACATTTTTGGGAAATAATAGAGCAACATGTGTCCATGAACCGATGTTGCTCTTCCCAAAGATGTAGTACTTGGATATATCTTTCTAACAAGCTATTGTGTACATCAAACAGAGATCGTGTGCCAAAGTTATGACCCTGGGAATTTGATGTACCAATTTACCCAAATGGGGCCCACAGTTTTGCATCTCATCTCCTATGCTTAGGTTTTTGGATGTTTAGGGTTTTCCATTATTTCTCAACAATAAATAGGCCTTTGAGCCTCACTGTGACATAGTTTAGAGGCATGTAGCCAACACATCTCTTCCTAGAGATAAGATACCATCGCCCTAGCTGATTTATTTCCATTTCTATTGGTAAGCATATTTCAATATTTTACATTAATGAAATGAAGCATTATTTCTACTACATCTCTGTATTTATGGTTATTTCTGTAATTTATTGCATTCCTATTTAAATTTGGATCAATTAGCCTATCTGTGATGGGTATCGACTCCGCCAGCCACAGACACCCATCATGCACAAAGCACAACAGCTGTTTCATCACCAAAACTATCACCAGAGTGCGGTTGTAGTGCGACACCAAGAGCAGGTTGAGAAACCCCCCCTTTTCTACTCCCTTGAGCCACCTAGATGGCTTCAATCTAGTCATTCTTGTATTCATATCAATGATGCGGTGGATTAGCTGCTCGGTCGCTAGACGTGGGAACTTCTTGTGATCGGCCAAGTCCTAGCCTTCAAGTTTCAGCAGCGGCAATCGTGTGAAGTGTAGTTTGTTGAAAAAAAATTTGTCCAGTAGCAGACGCATTTGCAGGGGAGTCTTGCTCTCATCAATCTCCTTTGGTACCTTAGTCTTATGTTTGCGTGAAGGGACATACTCTGTCAACAGAGTAATAGGGTCCGCACCCTGGGCTTAAAAATCCTCCACTTCAACTCCCACTTCCTCATCATCCGTCGAGATGTCTCCAATGTCTTCCTCCTCTGACTCAAAATTTATGGCCTTGCCTTTCTCCTGTGTGGTGGGTTTTGGTGGGTTTCTCCTTGGTGATGCATGCACCAGTGTAGCAGGTTACTTATCCTTCTCATCCTTCATGATTTCTTTGGTTGGTGATGGCTTTGGTCTTGGCATTCTAGGTGATTTAGGGACTTGAATGAGTATCTCAGCGACCTCTAGAGTAGCTACTTCTGCCTCCATCTCAACTTTCAACACTGATTCTTCTACTTCGGTATCTCTAACTTTTGTGGGTGTCGACATGATTTTATTCAAGAACTCCAGTGTTTCCTTCAACAAGGTATCAAATACCTTACTAGCTATTAGAAGCTCGTAGTGCT
The DNA here is from genome assembly GCA_000404065.3 of Pinus taeda. Lineage (NCBI taxonomy): Eukaryota > Viridiplantae > Streptophyta > Pinopsida > Pinales > Pinaceae > Pinus > Pinus taeda. Next base: position 52,466 of record APFE030828344.1, read on the forward strand.
TGTGATTTGTGTGTGCCTGAGAGCTCAACAACTCAATTCTCAAAATTCCAAGTGTATTTCACTGGACAACCACTTGTATTTTATAGGGCATTTTGAATTCAAATCCGACCGTTCCCCCCAAATTCAGTCCATTAATGCCAGATTGGTGGCAGATTTTCAAGGATATGAGCCATAAATTATGTCTTAAATGTCGGCCGCCCGCTCCATTTGGTCACATTTCTATCGTGAACAGTACTTTAACGGTCACTTTCTGGTTGACCTGTGCGATTTTTCCCTGGGTATCGCAGCTCCCTTCGTGGTGTCACGAACCCTGTGACAATTCCTTACTTCACACAATCCTCCAATCGCACAGCTCCCCAACCCAGGCATTGTAGTTTATAGTCCCACATCTCCTTTCAGCTGCCTAGAGTGCTAATACTATGCTGCCTTCATCTAGTCACATGGTCAGATCACTGGTGTAAGGCTTCAACCGACTACCATTCATGTTTCTTAGCAAGGGATCTTCATTCAACTTGACTAGCCGTACTACTCCTCCATTAGTAATCTCTTTAATGACATAAGGCCCTAACTAGTTTTGGTGAAGTAAAATTGTAAGTGCAGACATGAACGAATTCCTCTGGACCGATAATGGGTCTAGGCACAACAGATACATTCTATGAAATATTTCCTTAGGTTAGAATCAATAAATAGGACCTACCTCTTGGTTGCTTATCCTGCTTGAGGATGTCCTCGCTTGCTTGCTCCAACAATCTCTCGCTTCCTTCTTCAAGCTCTTGAAACAAGTAAACAACAATAGCACACAAACATAATTATAGACAAATTGCAACTCAACCTACTTAATGAGTCAAGAAGCATTAAGAAACGAATATGTAATATTATAAAACATGTAGGAAATCAAACGATAGTTTCATATATTAATATCAAAGAGAGATTACAACCATTCATCTTGACGTCGCAGTCTTCCTATGACAAGACTAGGTTCCCACACACTTCTGTTAGCACTCCATGATGGCTTCAAACAACAATAGTTTAAAATCTCTTCCCTTTAGGCTTCATTCCAAACCAAACACACTTCTACCTCACACAACTAGATGGTTACAACTAGTAATAGCCTGCTTGTCTAATCAAAATAGTATACTCACACTTAGCCAACACTCTAACTATGGTTGCTTGGGAAGAAGGGAGGTTTATATAGGAAATATGGGTGGGATATGGATCCTGTTCTCATTGGAGAAAGACTTATCGCTTGAGGTAGTTCCATTGTTATAACCGAAAGGAGCCCAAACTATCATCCTTGACCCCATCCAACCAAACCATTTACCAAACTTCTATTATGAAGCTTCTAGAGTTAGAAGATTTGGCTCTAATTTAAAAAAATTCCCATAATAGGACTGGCACGACTTGAACATAGCTCAGTCACACTGGCTGGCATGGGAAATAGTGCTAGTGTCTCCACATTGGCATATGGGAGACAAAGCTCATTAGCTCCGACCTTGTAAACTAGTCAAAATAGATGTTTCAATGGAAATGGTGCAAAAGGGAAATTATCTTCTCATGAAGAGGGACATAATGGGAGTTTCTCCATGAAGGAAAAGCATGTGGGGTTCACTGTAGTGGTCCTCCAGGATCAAGGAATGGGAATACAAGGATAGTGAAAGAATATTGTGTAACAGATGCCCCCTAAAGCATGAAGGCCAAGCCAGAGTGAGGGATGAAATGCTTCATAAGTTATTGTGGGGAACAGGTCTGCCATCGGAAAACCTGGAAGAAAGTACATATACATATACATAAACATGGATCTTTGTTGAATGATACATGAATCGTGGCATGGATGCAGCCATCTAGAGAATGATCATGTAAATAGATCTAGATATGAGCACAACCATCTGTCAAGGAGGATCAAATCGAAACCAAGGTATGGTCACAACCATCCAATAATGAGAAGGATCACATTTGATAACTCATGGTCTAGTCACAACCAACCATCTGAAAGAGACATGCATATCATCATAAACCATGTCACACCACGTCACAACCTGGACATGTGCGATCTGAGTCCAGGGTCTTATGCTCCAACACGACCCGATCAAAGTACAAATTCTAGCATGCGAATAGATGTGCTGATAGCAAACATGCTATAAAGTCACTTGATTACCAGTCCATGATGTAAACTGTTAACAAGCATGAGAGAAACCACCAGTAATGATAATGGTCCCCAAGGTACTATAAGCACAATTAATGGAATGTGAATATAGGAACTGAAGTCGAACACCTGCAAAATCACTCGATCGAAAGCCAATGATTTGAACTTGTCATCAAGTGTGAAGAACTTTCCATTAAGGCATGCAAGCTCTAAGGTACTAGAAGGGAGTCTCTCGGTCAACTTTCTAGATAATGAATTGAAGTCGACGGAAAGTGACTATGTCAGAAGAGGGCCATAATGAATCCCACATCATTGACGCGAGACAAGAGGATGCAAAATGATTTTGGATGATATAGAGAATCAGAGGTAAGCGTAACTCCAAAAGGACAACTCTTGAACATATCAACGACACAACTAGACATTTTGGAGCTTTTGAATCCATGGGATTAGTGGTCATAATGATGTGGCAGAGATCAAAAGGAAGGCAAAAATGAATGGCCCAAACCCCGGAAGGTCAACGGTACAAAGGAGGATGTCCGAAACCGAACACAAAGCAAAGAGTGTCATGTTCAAGAGTAAGTTGCCGACACGACTTGATAGATTTCCAAATTTCCCTCCACCATTTTTGGCAAGTACCCCAATTATTTTTTTATCGCAAGCTTGAAGGGGATAGCATATTCTTGCACTGTATGTTCATCCTTTAGACAAATATGACCTAGTAAGTTTAATGATCCCTAGGAAGGAGAAGATCATGTTCAACATGGTGACGAATCTGATGTCGTTTAATAGTTTAACGAGTCTAACAAAGGTGTGACTCGGTATCTTTTTCATGTTTAGAGAGTTTGAAAAAGACACATAAAAGAAAACTCAACATGGTCCCTTTTCATACATCTGTGTCTCTCAACCCCGAAAAGGTAGAAAATGATACTTGAGAGAACCACTTGACCATTTCAGTCAAGAAGTACCTTTCTCGTAAATAGTGCATCACAGCCCGAAAAAGGGGTAAACTTATACTAGGCGCACAATGTTTCGCATCCATTAATGAGTTCAAAATGATAAGGGTTCGACCATATTTTCGCTTTTAAAGGGTCGGAGAAGAGCTGAAAGTGGACCCCCCATTTTATTCTATTTAATGAGTTAAAAAGAGAAAAAATACTCGGCAATCTTTTCATACGAGTTTAATGAGTCAAGAAAAGAGCTAAAATGTGACTCATCGTCATCGTCGAACATCCATCACCTGTTGTTGCACAAGTAAGACAAAGTGTGTTATCAAGTCCTTGAGGTAAAATAGGTCAAAATTATTTATAAAACCTAATATTTTCATGAAAAAATGAATAAAAAGGGAAAAGTAAATATATTTTTACCATTTACCGTTTTCCCTTTGTAGTGAAGACTTTTCACCCACTTTTTCCCTAGTTTTTTCTGGAGCAGATTGCGGGAGATCCGAGAGGTCCATCGACAAGCCGTCAGTTCCAGGTAACAGTCGAAGCCCTAAGCTCCATTTTCATGCCATTCATTTCTATTTTTAGCAATTTTTTTTGGATTTTTAGGGAGTTTTTTGGGAAAAAATTTCGCCCTCGGTCAACCCGATTTCTAGGCATGGGATCACGTCAACTGAGGGTGATTTGCATAACCATCTGCAATGACCAGTGCAACTATTTCTAAAACAGGAGCACCGGTGTCGTGGATAGGGAAAAACCATTTTTTCTCAAGAACTGACTTTTAAAACTTGAATTTTATGTGCCAAAATTGATAATTGACTCAAATTAATGGCTTTTGCAGGAGAGAAATTGCTAGAAATGGTGAATTGGAAGGAAAGAGAACATGAATATGTTGACACCTAGGCATTGAATGATGTAAATTTCATGGAGGCTTTGAGGGTTTGCAGGCTCCTCAAATTTTTCCTTACACCAGGGATGCAGACCAAGCCCGAGTTGCTTCGATACTTGATAAGCCTTTGGGACATCAATCGTGAGATTTTTGTCATTGGGGACCAGGAGCTGGAGTTGACAACTTCAAATATCTACTTCATCACTGGACTGTCTCACAGCGGTGAGCTAATGAGCTTGTATGGATCACATTCGATCGAGGCAAGCATATCTTCCCTGCTTTTCGAACACTATCCTAAGGCCTTGAAATCCAAGAGTGGGAAGATAGAGATTTCCAGTGTGCGGGATCTGACACTAAGGGTGCTTCTATTGACTATTGATAGAGTGGCAAGGTCCCAGGTGGAACATGAGACTAACAAGTCGAAGCTTCTTTATGCTATTGACAACACCTCTCCTACGATCTTCAACTTGGTAGAGGCCATGAAGATGAACATCAAGCGCCAATTGTCCAAGGCCAAGGTGGGGACTCTAAAGCAATTTGGCTTCAGATCAATACTTGTGACCTTTTTCCTAGAACGAGTGCCACTGTTCTAATATTAGCTGACTAAGGTTGATCCTCTTGCGCCACGCGATCCACGGATGGCCCGTTGGATTCGTCTGATACCTAGGATCACTGGGGGTGAGCATATGTCATACTGACTAGCATTGTTCTCATGGCTATGATGACAAAATATTGTCATGGAGGATTGGCAATATAGCGGCATTGATTTCCATGGAGATACCAATATACCGTTACTAGATGGAGTAGAATTCGATGACGAAGGTAAAAAATAAACAAAAATTGATTTTGATGTTTTTTAATTGCTTTTGGTATATGCATGCTTATAACATTTCTCTTGTTTATGCAAATGTTGGACTAGAGTGGCCAGCTGGGATGTACCCAATAGCCAGGTGTGTCCCTTGTCCTATTTATGCTATCACTGCTTATGAGGAAGGGAGTGATAATGATCAGGAAATTGTGAGGAACCTCGAGGGGTTGACTGATGGTATCCCAGAGTATGCTCCAATAGGAGACATGCCCTGGCAGTACTAGAGGCACACAGTGGGAGTCTCAGATCGGATCCACCAATTGCTAAGTCGGGTTGCACGAGATGTCTCGTGATACCATGACCACCATGATGAGTAGTTCGTAGGTCCAACACTTACATATTTTTTTAGGCATGCTTGCCATGAATGTACAAGGCCTACGAGCTGTTGATGTTATTATTGACACACATATTATTTTTTGGGGTTCTGATGTATCAAAAATTATCATAGATATATATGTTGTATTTTCTAGTCTATTGTGGTACAAATAGTTTGTTTTATCTTTTACATGTTTCGTAAATGTCTATCCAACAAGTAATTAGTTAATGCATCTGTCAATGTGTTCATGTGTCTAGGAATATGATGATATGTAATATAATCAAAATGTATTTCCAATAGACAAATACAGAGATACATTCGTAATATTTAAGGGTTTCTAACAAAATATGTCCCATTGAGTTGAAGGACAACAAGTTGTGAATCCAGGTTGACAACCAATTCTTTGATGCCTAGAGTGATGGCTTCTGACAATAGTTCGATGACTGGACTGTATTTAGCAATGTTGTTGGTTGTACGACCTAGGAAGATACCTTGACGGTCAATCAACTCAATGTTAGAGTCATAGATAGCCCATGCCATAGATGTTAACATCGATGAAACCAACGTGAGGAGTTGCAGACATCTATAAAGCAAGAGAAGCATAGTAAATAGGAAAGTTGTTTGAAAGCTATCACACAAAACCACGCTATACAAAATGAATCACACACTAATTTACATAAGTATCCATGCAAGATGACGAAAGCATAGTGCTTTTTGAAGGAGTCCATGCTGGGACTCAGGTAATCAATCAACAGTGAAGGACACTATAGTTTTACCATTGTCATGATGAGTAAGCATCAGCTAGACCAAATAATATAGTGGAACTCATATAAGGCTTTTCCCCCATGCCCCCTGGGTGAGGGAGGGTTACACGTTAGATGGAAACCCCATTGCAATAATGGGAAATCGGTGAAAACTTGGGGAGGGTGAAAAACCCTGAATCCATGAAGGGATAAACATGCCCTTAGTTGAAATATATTTATCATGTCAGGGTAAACTGACACATCAATGAGCAATAGAGAAGAGCATTCTGTTGGTGTCTAGGTATGAATGATTTGTTAACCTTTTCCTACATTAATTCATCAATCCCGGTGCATACTCTTTTCAAGGTAATGCGCAAAGTATATGCAGGGGCAAGGTTACAATCTACATCAATCAAGTGTTCATGATTAAGAAATCAAAGCATCATTGTAAGAGTAATGGAAATTAAATTGCAGAAAGAAAAACATTCACAACAATCTATGGAAATTTGTAACAGCAATAGAGAAGATACAAAAAGTAAAATGATATACATAAAAAGGACACTCGCACAAACAAAAATTAAAATGGCATACGTAAAAAGGACACATGCACAACACTTGATCAGAAGAGTGGGCCAAACTCCTTGGTGAAGGTTGTGCTTAACTCACATATTGAGAAAAATATCAAAAGGCTGGAAATTTCATTAAGAAGAGTTCCATTGTTACAAGGCTCAATTCTTACGTTAGCTAGCTCCCCTCTCTTTGAATTGTGTCTTTTAAATATACAAACATCCAAAGGAAACTTGCAACAAACTGATCTCAATATTCAAGGTGATATCTTGGAGATCTATCCATCATGATTCAGCTAAAACAAGTCGAATTTGGTTATTACAATTGGGCAATTCTGGAAAAAGGCAGTAACAACAAATCTGCAAATATTTCCTTTGAAGAGCCTTGATTTTCTCTCAATAAAAACCAGATTTTTTAAAACTGCTCTATAGAAAACTGGTTTGGTCTGTTCTAAACAAAACCCATGTCTCAGATTTTCCAGATTCACTTTCATTTGCCCAAAACATCCAACGTAAAACTGTCACTTCTTATGCCAACGAATTCCTGAGTTGGAATATCTAATTATCTGTTGAAGACCAAATCTGCAATCTGGAAGAGACCTTGGAGACTAAAATCATGAGTGAGGTTATAACGAATGAATAAACCAAAATCATGCATAATAATGATTAATTATTAAATATAAATGAGATCAAATATTATTTTTCCACAAGAGCATAAATGCTTATGAAATGGAATTATATAATAAATTATGGTAAATAATGTGATAAAAGAATAGTGGAACTACATGAAGCGAATGTTAAGAAGTAGTAATAATAATGACAAATTAAGAGCCCAACATTCCCCCAAACTGAATATGTTGCATGCCCACATGCAACCCAAGGCCTTTGTATAAGGTAGGGGCAATAATGGTTTGAAAGATATGAGTGAATAATGCTCAATGGTTTTTTATTGTTTATTTATTTATTTTATGGCATTCTCCTAAAGCTTTAATAAATCAAACACTCATGTTATTTCACCTCAATTGTTGCTTTCAACAAAATAACGTGGAATGACATCTATGGATTAACATTTGTTGAAGCTAATGTAGATTGAGCTTGTGTAAGTGATGCTAAAGGTGGAAGCCATGCAAGCTCAAAGAAGGTAATCAAGAAGTGTAGCAGGATTTGCTTCCCCCAAACTGGTTAGTTCTCCCGTCATTAAGATTTTCATAGCACATCTCATGAGTATCCTCAATCAGTAATTCATCAGGATTCAAAATTAGAATTAGGCCTCTTCATCCTTCCCCAAAATAATAGTAGTGTTGTTAAGCTAGGATTAAATAGATATTGATTGGGTAAATCAACTATCTTCGGTTAAAGATATGAAACTTGTAGGATAAAGGAAGGATAGATTAGATGATACAAAATGTCAAATATCAAATATCTTAAAAGTTTCATCCCTAACATGTAAAGTAAATATTCATGACTTGATAATAGATATAAACCATAACCACCATTATCTAAGAATGGATTAAATATTACCTCATGAGCCATGAGTTCTAGCAAAACTTATATATGCAATAGTGGCTTTATCGGCAGTTAGTTTTGAGAAAATAAGGTCACAAAGTAGGTCATAGTATTGAATTAACTTCTATACCATAGACATGTCCACTACTACCAACAAGTGTCCATAGCCTCAACAGGGATGCCTTTTTAACCCATTAAGATGCCAGTGTCCTAAGTACATAGTTACGAAAGCATTTCAATTTACTTAGATGTCTACTAAAGATCATTGTTCTAGCTTGGTAACTAGTTAATAACAATTCCATTCATGAGAAGTAACAAAAGTGAACAAGTTGGCTCGTGATGAGACCTCTTGTACTTCAGTTTTATGACTAAAGGCCATTACCCTAGCTTGGTGACCAGTAGTGGTAATGTCACTCTATTAGGACCTATGATCATGGTAGGTCGGCTCATGATGAGAGCTCCTATCCTCCAGTTTCTTTATGTTTAAAATTTAACTATGGTTATTGTTAGTCAACAAAAGATCACTTAATAGATGGGGTGGCCAGCCAACTCCTTAAGACCTAGGGATGGCGTAAAATGTTTTGTAATAACTATTTTCAACTCGGGTAATTTTGCTTCTCAAATACTAATAACCTTGAAATGACTATTGATAAATATATTTTGCTTTGTTAATATTGGGGTTTGAGGAATAATTCATTAGATAGCGATGGAAAGATTTAAGTACAATTTTGTGGTCATCATCATAAATTTTACAAGATGAGGGACTTGACAAATTAGGAAAATTGAATGTTGCCATGATGAAATCATCTTTTCATAATTATTCCTTAGAAATTAAAATTATGTTTATAGATAAACAAAGATAAATTGACTACCCAATCACTATGTCAAAGAGGACCTAAACAATTAAACGTATTTCCCTGTTCACCAGGTTAATGTCGTCATGCATGATTCAAGTTCTAATGTGTGTGGATAAGTGGGGGTTACATATTTTTATCGATTATGGTGGTAATAATCATGAGATGTATGAGTTGATGTGAAATTTTAATAACAATGATGACATGACATCATTAATATTAAATATAATACATTTTCTATCAAATGCAAAACCTCCCTCCAACTAAGATATGACCATCCTCAGTCATAATTGAAACATCAATCAAATACATGGAGTTGATTAGGGACGTACGTGAAGACTTATCTTGATGGAGTATTAACATGTGTAGAATAACAACACTAGGTACTTAGAAAAAATTTCACAATGTAGTAGCAACACCAAAGGAGTAACATGACTGAAAGAATAACAACACCGAAGGAATAATAACACTAGGTACTCAGAAAAATTTCAGGAGTAACAACATCGACGGAGTAACATCAGTAGTAGAGTAGTAGCACTGATGGAGTAACATAACTGGCTGAGTAATAGCACAAATGAAGTAACAGTAGTAGCGAAGTAATAGCACCGATGGAGTAACAACACTGGAAGAGTAACAATACTGGTAGAGTAACAACATCAATAGAGTAACAACAGTGACAGAGTAACATCACTACCAGAGTAACAACACTAGAGAAGTAACAACACTGGTGGAGTAACAACACTAGTAGAGTAACAACACCGGCAGAGTAACAGTAGTGATGGAGTAATAGCACCGATGGAGTACCAACAGTGATGGAGTAACAACATTGGCAGAGTAACAACACTAGCGGAGTAACAAAACTGCGGAGTAACAAGACCGGTGGAGTAACAACAGTGATAGAGCAACAACATCGACAAATTAACAAAAGTGATGGAATAACAACACTAGCAGAGTAACAACACCAACGGAGTAATAGTACTGTGGAGTAACAACACCGACGAAGTAACAACAGTGGCAGAGTAACAACATCCAACAACAGCGGTGGATTAACAGCAGTGGTGGAGTAACAACACTGACAGAGTAACAACAGTGATGGAGTAACAACATTGGCGGAGTAACGATACCAACGGAGTAACAGTACTACGGAGTAACAACACCAACGAAGTAACAACTGTGGTAGAGTAACAACATCCAACGCTTAGAAAATTTTCGGGAGTAACAACAACGACAGAGTAACAACACCCAAGGATTTGAGGAAACCATATACTGATAAGACTCAGGAACAAATGGATGAATATGGAGCAACATCATGAAACTTGAGAACTCCTTTTTATTTTGATGAAGGAACAAAATTTGTGACTTTGAACACATGAAAAAATAAACATAAGAATTTTGTTGAAAAACAATAAATAAATAACTAACTTAAGTTGCAATGGCTATGATTTTGACTGCAGTAATGTTGTTTCCTAAGGGAATATCAATCTTTTTCCAGAAACAACAATCTACCAATGGTAAATGAACGGAAAAATGCTTTGGTGGAAATGACTTGGATTTTCAAATGGAAATCAATTCTCCATTTCTCTTGTTATGAATCCATTAGGTAATGAAAAAGTCTTCATGTTGTTGGTGAGAAATAATAGGAGTGATTTGTAACAAACTCTTATGATCAATTTCCATGGCACCTCAAAAGAATGAAAATTATATGATAGTATATTTCTTAATAGATGCTTGGATGAAAATCTATTATTTCATTATCATTGCCTTCAATAATCACTTCTTCAAAAGTAAATTGACCTCCTTTATTCTCCTCAGACTTGCAAAAAAGAGCGTTTACCTGTAATAAAACATGTAATCATGGAAGAAGAGAAGTGATCGGGCTCTCTAAATCTAATAAATATGAAGAAAAGAATTAACAAGTAGTTACTCTGTAAAGTAAATCCATCAAAAACAAATAACAAAGTAGAGTTAATTTATTACCTACGGGACAACAGTGGCCAACCAAACGAACCAACAATGTTTTAATCATAACTTCTTTGTTTTTCATCAGATTTGTGTCATTCCAAAGCCAAATGAAATTGAATTAATAGGGATATCTCCAATTGAAATAGGTTTTAAAAATTCCATGTATGATATGTCAAATTTACTTAGAACAACCTTCATAACAGAGTCAATTTCGATTTCCCAACTTAGACCAACAGTTGATATTTTAAGCATAACATTTTTTTTAATGACAAATTGAACCAATTAAAATTGGTTATTAAATTAGATTCATGTAACTATATCCAATAGAAATACTTTTTGAAATCATGAAGAATCGATGGGTCAAATGTGCGAAGGAATAGTCAGAAAACATAGTTTTAAAGGTTCTGATTTATGATAAACAATCAATATTTTGGTCATAAAATTCTCATACGATATCAAATTTGGGTGATTAAAGTTGATTTGTAAACTATATTAACAAGATGATATACCATAGAAGCAGCTTTCAAAAATCTAGTCATTTAGGCCTCCAAAAACTGACTGTCCCAACTCTATTCCTGAGTTGCCTACTTGACATACTGCAATGTTTTGGTCATAACGTTTTCATTTCAAATCCAAATTGAGTGATTCAAATTGTATTAGAAAGTAGAAATAAACGGCTATTTAGGATAGAAACAAGTTTTGAAAATATTCTCATTTTGTTACTCAAAACCTGACATTACCGACTATGATTTCAGTGGTTTTATCAAGCCCACACGCCTTAACATATGATTTTTTTCTTTCAAAATGATGATGAGTGTTTGTAGAAATCTATTTTTCAATATAATACATCTACATACACAATTAAATTCAAATATTTACCATTGATATTAGTATACTCAGCAAGTTGCAGCAAACACAACTCGTTCTACATATAACAAAAATAATTTATATATTTATTTATTATATTTTCTACACTAACCTATTCTACCTTGAAAAATAAAGAATACTTATGCATAAGAGTACTTCCAATGGAGCCATTTTAGAAACAAGGCCTCAAGTGTATACACATCCGAATTTGAGAAATGTCTGTTAATAAATACTAGGGTATGAGAGACCAACTTCCCTTCAAAATATCGTGTCAAAAATTTGCTAAATTATGGAGTGACGTTGCGAACAACTGATGGAGTGAAACCAATATTCAATATATCCTTTACTTTCTTGATTACCCATAGTTTTCATATCATTAGGTTCTTGAGTTTCTAGAACAAATTGTTGACACAGACTAGAAGAAACCTCATTTTTTCCCATAACTTCTACATTGTTTGGATTTGAAACATTTCCAATGTCGATATAAGTTTTCTGCAATTGCATATGCGAGATAGGTTGGGTGGGAAGGGTAGATAAATTTTGCAATTCAACACTATAAGCATGTTGTATTGGTTTATTATGGTGAGGTTGTGGAATGAGTTGAGCAGGATATTGTGTAGGGCATGGAGGATTTCGATGATGTAGTTGACTGCGATGTGTGGATGATTTTGATATGCAAGCAAGGTGTTCTTGAAAACATGGAAAGGAATATGGATGATATTTTTGTGCTACAAGATGAGGGAGTATAGTCATGTAATCATAGGATGAACCATGCCAAACTTGTGGACAATATTGCTACGGGTTATATTGAGATTGGAATGGATGCCCTAACACATGAGTATTCCATAATAGATTATGCAAGTAAGACAATAGAGAGGAAGTGTTTTGAAACATACATGTAGGTCAAGGTTTCAATAGTTGTGAAATTGCTGCAACTTCTTCATCTCTTGGAAATGTTGTTTTCATCCTAGGTACAAAAGAGAAACTATCCATGGGATGTTCCTTTTGGCATTGAGGAAAAATCACTTCTTCAAACTTTGCTTCACTTTTCTTAACCTGTAAAACATGCAATTGTGAATTTAGAGAGATAATAAAATCAACTTTAAAACGTTCAAATTAATCACTGATCTCATCTCTTATATCTCCTGTTCTTGTAGTAGATTTGGAAAGGAAAGAAGAAAATTCTCTAGAATTCTTACCAACCTTGGATATTCCTCTTGAATACCTTATGCATAAATCAAAAACATCATCATATGATAGCTGAAAAACATCACATTTTCCTAACAGATTTAAGATCTCTAAAATTTCATCTTTGATTCCTTTAAGAATGAGTGTTTTTAGGATACCGTTTTCCAAATTCTTATGCTTTGATTTTTGAAGGTTGTATTCAAATCGCTCCAAATAGGACTCCAAGTTTTCATCTTCCCGTTGTATAATACTGAAAATATCTTCATTGGCCTTGCAATAGCCTTGGTACTTCTCCAAGAATACATTCTTCATGTCCTCCCATGTTTTGATGCAGTTCCCACCAAGGCTCATGAACCATCAGAGAGCTGCTCCTTTTAGAGTAAGAGGAAACACTTTCAACCTCTAATCAGTAGTACAATAATCATATCCTCTACAAAGAACTTCAAACTCAAATAAGAATGTCGTTGGGTCCTCATTATCCAAACCATGAAAAATTGGTAGAAAAGATGGAGGAATTATGTGCATTTGTGTCACTGCTCCTAGACCTATGATAGGGAATTCAAAAGTAACAATGTGAGCCATTTCTTACCAAAATAGAAGATGTTCTTCATGAGTTGCTTTGAGGTTCTTCCTTCAAATATTCCTATCAATTTGTTAATGGAATGGGTGGTGCTTACAACACCACTTCAGAGAAATGATAAGATTTCTTCAAATTTCTACCTTTTTCTTCCTAGTTAAAAAACAATTTGAAAGGAAATCTAAAGCTCAAGACCTGGTTTAGGGTGTAAAAGGACCATTCCCTCCCCAATATGAGAGATTAGTTTTCCAAAAATAAAATAAAAAAACAAAAATGAAGGAAAAATTTAAGCTCAGGACCTGGAGCGGGGTGTCAAAAAACCATTCCCTTCCCAGGACGAGAGATTGAGCCTAAAGATAAAAAAGAAAGCGAAACAAAAAAACAAATAAATTACTACGCTCAAGATTTGAAGTAGAGTGACAAAACACGTTCTCCCCTCAGGATGAGAGATTGACCCTCTAGTCGATACGGATCGTGTCTTGCACCTTGTTAGCCTTCCCTGACAATGGCGCCAAAAATTTGGTGTCTATGTATGAATGATTTGTCAACCCATTCCTACATTAATTCATCAATCCAGGTGTGTACTCTTTTCAAGATAATGTACAAAGTATATTCAGGGGAAGGTTACAATCTACATCAATCAAGGGTTTGCGATTAAGAAATCAAAGCATCGTTGTAAGAGTAATGGAAATTAAATTGCAGAAATAAAAGAATTCACAACAATCTATGGAAATCTGTAACAACAATAAAGAAGATACAACAAGTAAAACAATATACATAAAAAGGACACACACATAGCACCTGATCAAAAGAGTGCGCCCAACTCCCTGGTCAGGGCTGTGCTTAACTCACATATTGAAAAAAATATCAAAAGGCTGGAAATTTCATTAACAAGAGTTCCATTTTACAAGGGTCAATTCTTACATTAGCTAGCTCCCCTCTCTCTCTAAATTGTGTCTTTTAAATATAAAGTCATCCAAAGGAAATTTGCAAGAAACTAATCTCAATATTCAAGATGAGATCTTGGAGATGTCTCCATCATGATTCAGCTGGAACAAGTCGAATTTCGTTATTACAATTGGGAAATTCTAGAAAACGGCCGCAACAACAAATCTGCAAATATGTCCTTCGAAGAACTTTTACTTTCTCTCAATACAAATTGAATTTCTAAAAAATTCTCATCGGGAAACTGATTTGTTTTGTTCTGATCAAAATTCATGTCTTGGATTTTCCATATTCACTTTCATTTGCCCCAAACGTCCAGCACAAAACTATCACTTTTTATTCCAGCGAATTCCTGAGTTGGAATATCTAATTGTCTGTTAAAGACCAAATCTGCAATTTGGAAGAGATCTTGGGGGATAAAATCATGAGTGAGGTTATAATGAATGAATAAACCAAAATCATGCATAATAATAATTAATTATTAAAAGTAAATGAGATCAGATATTATTTATCCACAAGAGCATAAATGATTATGAAATGGAATTATATAATAAATTATTGTAAATAATGTGATAAAAGAATAGTGGAAATAGATGAAATGAATGTTAAGAAGTGGTAATAATAATGACAAATTAAGAGCCCAACACGTTCTTCAAAAAAGGTAGACATGACCACTGGGTGAGGGAGGAACGAGGAGCGATGATTAGTATACATCAATGGCATCTCCTTGAGAGACACGATTTTGCATGATACCTTCATTAGTGGGGAAGGCCTTGACTAAGGGATCAGATGATTCTAAAGTGCCAAGCTAGGGGGATTGAGAGTACATATCGAGAGAGGTGTTCATCATATGAGAATCAGAGGATGGAAAGTTTAAAGCTGAAACAACGTCCACATAATTGACTTCGACATGACTAAGTGGCATAACCTTGCCCCTAGTATCAACAAGTTCTCGTGTAGGTATGACCCAGGGATTAGATTTGACTGAGCCCATGTAGACAAATGAAACTTGAGGAGGTGGGAGTGGAAAATTTCCCATTAAGGAAAAATATTTGAAGAGGCTTGCCTACACACTCTCACAAGGAGCACCAGAGTGCTTAATGTACAAAACACTGCCATCCGAGGAGAAAGAGGCAAAGAAAGACAGTTGATCAATGGTGAAAACGCATCGTGCAAAACAAAGAGGAGGCCATGGCATGCATGGCATGAGTCCAACTTCGGTAGAGTAGAAGATTAATTGAGATTGGCATCAACAATCTCTACTTTGACTTGCACTGTCTTGCATTCCAAGGTGATGGCAAGGTTAGGTAAGACACTGAAGGGTCACAAATTTCGCCCATCGAAAAATTCCAAATTTTTTAGAGACTGGTTCAGTGCAGGGGAACCAATAGCCATTCAACATGTAGTTAACATGATGTCGGTATAAGAACCTTCATCAATGATAGTGCGATGGATGGTTTTCTTGTTAATGATTACCATAATAAGAAAGGTAATCTGATGAGGGAGTCATGGAACATGGTTCTCCAGATCGAAAATACTCAAATAAGAATTAGTGGGATCGATGTCCCTAATAGCTGACAACAAACATTTCTACTATTATGCGCAACTTTGGAGTACCTCGAGATCCTACATCGCTGATGGCAATTGAGCCAAATCTTCAAAAATATTTTAGTGTTGAGTGGCTTGGGCATTGGGATTATACAAGGATTTCCGCAGAACACCTCAAGAGGGTGGCCATGTAGCAGAATCAGGGTTAGGGCACTTGATTTGCAGAGGGCCAGAACTTAGGGTAGAAGAAGAAGGTGCAACTTCCTTTTCTTTCCCAATTGCCGGAGCTAGAGTTTGATAATCTTTCGATCGAGTAGCCACATTAATGGGCATGCTCATCATGAAAAATCGAGATCGAGAGGAAGCAGATCAGGGTTGGTCTACCATTTGAGTCTGCTGAGATGAAAATGGCTCTATAGGGACAACAGGGGTCCCTTTGAGTAGGAAAATAATTTCACATCATCACGGACAATCCTTATTATAGTGATCCTCCTCGAAAATCAAGTAGGAATACCTGGGTTTCTGTTGCAAATATTAGCCAGTAGATGATTTCGGAGGACCTTGTTTCGGGGCATCGACTTTAGCTTTTACTTTTCCTTTATTTTTCCTTTTTGAGGATTTAGCCATTGTGGTAGACTGGACAATGTGGACCTCTAAGGTTTTACCAGGGCTTGGTGGATTTTGAGATGAACTATTAAGAGTAACGTTCGAGGTCAACTTCTGTTTGGAAGAATTTTTAGCAGGGGTCTGGGATAGTGAACCAATAACTCCATCAATGGGATGAAAAATTGTTGGCTTTGATGATGCAGGATCCGATGATGGCCATGTAGCATTGGGTAACAACTGGTATAAGGTTCCAGACTGGGAGTAGACTAGATCCAAGTACTGGGTATGAGCAATGGCTTGCTCTTCAGTGACGTATCCACGAATAGCTATATCATGAACAATTGGGGCTATAAATGATTTGGTAAACCATTCAGTGAGCAACTAATCAGCTATCTCGAACTTGATCAGTTAACGTCTATGTCTCCACTCATGGATATGATTAGAGGTGCGTCACAGTCTCTTGCTTAAGTGATGTGAGCAAACATGTGCTAGTTTCATAATGAACCAACAACTGAAAATGTGTGAGGAAGGCCATGGCTTACGAATTGAAGTGATGGAAAGTATTTCGAGGTATCTCGATGTACCATTTCGTTGCGACACCTGTGAGGGTCTATTGGAAAAGAAGAAGACGAATGGAATCATCCATGTATGAGTTTGATGAGTACCAAAGGTGATATGTCATCACATGGGCCTAAGGATCTTCTTTAGCTTTTCCATCGAACTTTGGGCAATCACTTGGTATCTTGGACGGCACCGAAGGCCAGTACGGTGAATGACGAATTAGATCATTCATAAGGCGCGATACATCTGGCAACTCAAGTGTGGCCAAGAAAGGTAATTGAGTGTTAAAAGGCATGGGAGGTTGATAAGTGGGCCCATAAAGAGGTTGATAAGTGGGCCTCATAGTGGCGGATTTTGGCTGCATCCAAGGCTGCCCTGATTGCAGATTACCTTGACCCAATGGAGGATTATGACCTTGAATACCTTAAAAGTGTCTAGGCACAGGTTGCTGATAGGAAACGTATGGGCTAAAATGCTATTGTGCCTATTGACCTTAGACATATGGATATGGGGCATGTTGTCTTGGAACATAAGGCTGTTGAACCTTTTTCCCCTAAGCAAGAGGGTTCTGGACCTGCAGTCATTCGGCATAAGGTTGATACACTTGTTGCCCTTGGACATAGCAGTTTTGTACCTGGTGCCCTTGGCTAGAAGGATTCTAAACCTATTGACCTAGGACAAGAGAATTTTATGCTTGTTGCTGCAGGACTTGACCTTGACCCTATCCCTGCAAGGGTTGACCTAGTTTATATGTATACAAGGGTTGTTGCTGCCCTAGTTGGTTTTGTTGTTGAAAGGGCTGACCTTGCAGTTGCAAAATTTGTCCCTTGGTTTGCAGACGTTGGCCTTGTGAAGGTATGGGTTGAGAGGTATGCAGATCATATTGCATCTGTTGTTGCATGACCTACTGCAACTGTTGGACAGATTGAACTTGCAGTTGTTGCAGGTGACCTTGTTGTAGGATAATTTACCCTTGCTATTATGTGAAAATCCCTTGCCACAACAAAGGTTTCCTTCGTGGTAACAAAGGCTGCCCTGGTTGTTGTAAAGGTTCTCCTTTCTATTGCAAGGGTACTTCAATAGTGCCCGGGAAATTAGTGAACTGAATCTGGTAGTTGCTAGGCTGGATGTACTGCTTAGATTGGAGGATATGAGGTTGATTAGCCAATCCTTGGGCATCATATGGAAGGTAAGGATTTTAGTATTGGACCTGAGCCCCATAGGGTTACTGATACTAAACATTGCTTGATCTAGACAGACCAACAGGATTCTGATCCTATCGGTAATGGACATTTCTTGATCCAATAGCATCAGTAGGGTTACAAATAATACTAGAAGAGGGTTGGTTTATACCAAGGATGCGAGCTTGTGAGTTGCTCACATTAGTGGCACCTGACACCATAGAGATATTTAGGTTCTGCCCCTGAGGCGGTGGCACAATGTAGCCACTGACTAATGGGACAAAAGAACTGACAAAGACAATCTTTGAAATCACTAGTTGGAACTGACTGCAACTCAAATCGATGATACAAGAGTATTCAGGATGGTGGGTTGTAAAGGGATTGAAGTAATAGCTGATTGGGAAGTAGTGTTTGTGACGAACATACTTCATGTATGCCTGACGCCTAATCCCTAAACATGTTTATGGTAGAGTGATGAGGCACTAGGTGTGCTTCAAACTAAGTGCCCCAAAGACACATAGTCGGGTGGCAAGATGGCAGGAATACCTTCCAAATAAGGGAAACCCTCGAGAGTAAAATACAATTGCAATTCTTCCCCCTCAACAATGTGTGTAGTAGAAACTTTGGACTCATCCAGAGAAGTTACTGGAGGATCGCCTTCATGTTCCATGTTTGAAAACAAATGACGACGAATGGTCAACTGTGTACTGGGGGATAGTTCCAAGGGAACACATAGTTGGTCATACAGACTGTAAGGACGTTGTAGCAATATCTTGACAATGTCAAATAGAGGGTTTGGAGGATAGATGACTAGTCCAAGGTAACCGTCAGTGGTCGACGAGTTCTTTGGAGTTCGAACGGGATTATCCAAAGATTTTGGGCCAAGATTAACAGATGACCCTAAATCGAAAGTAGGCGGAGGACAAGATGACAAAGGTTGAACACTCAAAACAATTGTGACTTCAACATTTTGGTCCTCAAGTGACTCTGGTAACTCAAGAAATGGCTCCTCAAACAATCTTTCAGACAGAGGAGAGGAAGAGGAATTGGGTGAACTAGATGATTCAACCACGATGACCTTGTCTTAGTCAACAGAACTTATAACTTCAAGACTTTAAAATATCCTTTTAAGGGAACTCACGATTTGGTCAAAAAGACTAACAGGATGTTTTGGATCAGGAGAAATCAATTATTAGGTTGCATAAAACAGTGATGTTCTTTCATTTTTTAAGAGTTGAGAAGGAAACAATGATGACTCTATCACTTTCGATTGGAAATGAGCTTGAAACGGCAAATGCTTGAATGATATTTTAAGTTTAATGGGTCAAAAAGGGGAAAATACTACTTTGGATGATCTAGGTAAACATGATTACTAGGCAACTGTGAACTGCAGAATACCTCATGGCAAACGAAGAAGTACAGGCAAGCGATCTCCTCGAATGTTGTGTTCGGTGTATCACATTTGCAAGGTGGCTGACTCGGCTTCCTAAAGATAAAAGCATTGTAGCCTAGGGGGTTTCTCGTTATATACTTGATCGCATGGGGAGCATAAATCCATACTATCACTGTCTAAGGCCGAAGCTAACGACAGCTACTAGGTTTAAAGATGCCAGAACACATCTCTAGCCTAGACCTTCTAGATATGATCGTTAATGTCAAATGCATATTAGGTTTATCGAATTCATTTTAGAGTTGATCTTGAGTTAAGTTTCAGTTTTCATGTCTTAGCGATGCTACTCAAAAAACTGAAAATGCAACTAAATGGGACAAGAACCTTTCAATTCGACAAAATGCCTACGCTAGAGAGGCTAGAGACTACTCAATCAAGTGCAAACAATCAAGCAACTGAAAATGAAATGATCTTTCACTACTTCACTTTTTCAAAAAATAAACTAATGAAAAATGCATTCCAATTCCTAATTTCTTGACAAGCACTTATCTATCAGTCCTTTCAAAAGGAAAAGTTTTCTCTTCCTTTTCCAAATGTTGATGCAATTCTACTTTTTAAGAGATGAAAATCATAATAATGCAACAACCTAGAATTTCATACTTTCTCATGAAACAATGAAACAAGATTTTCACATACAATATTTCAATGAAAACCTTTTCGAGACTATGAGCTCTTCAAGAAGATGAAAACATGAAAAGAGAAGTTCATTCAGATCAATGAAACATCGAATTTACCAAACACAAGACCAACAATGTAATCTATGTCAGAAACATACGTTCAAGCTAGTATAAAAAACCTTTTTCGAACTTGTGGAAAAAGAGGTCAAAGTTGTAAAAGGACCAAAAAAAAATCCAAGGAGCAAAGGCACCCACACTCAGACTTGATGAGTCTAGAAGCCACTGAATGGGTGACAAACTAGATGCCCTAGTGTCGCTGACCACTCAATCACTCAATCAATCAAATAGCAAGATGAAAAGCCAACAAGCAAGCACAAACCAAATGAAAAGTAGCTTCTTAATCAGGGAGAAAACAATAAAAAAGGCTCACGTGGTCAAAAACACAAGAGAATAACACACTGGTGAAGATTGGGGTCAAGCCCTAATATTCACTTATAGGCATCATCACGACTTCCTAACTGACAGCAAGCATGAGAGTCTAGTCAACGCAACTTTCCCTCCATAATTCACGCTGGTCGGTGCAACTGTCATCGGATTAAACATGCTGGCCGAGGCAATTAGGAAAAAAAAAAAAAACAAACAGGGACTCGATCTCCTACTATGAATTTTAGGCTTAGGCCTATAAGTAGGAGAAAAGAAACATAACCAAAGGGAAAATGTGAAACTAGAAAAGTTCTCAGGAAATCATGAAATCCAAAATAAATAAAATATGGTATATCCTAGTGGAGTCACCAATTTGTGGTGAAGTAAAATTATAAGTGCGGACACGAACGAATTCATCTAGCCCGATAATGGGTGTAGCCACAATAGATACATTCTATGGAAGATTTCCTTAGGTTAGAATCAACCAAGAGGACCTAAATCTTGGTCACTTTTCCTGCTTGATGATGTCCTTTCTTGCTCACTCCAGTAATCTCTCGCTTCCTTCTTCAAGCTCTTGAAACAAGTAAACAACAACAACAGACAAACATAATAATAGACAAATTGCAATTCAACCTACTTAATGAGTCAAGAAGCATTAAGACATTAATATGTAATATTATAAAACATGTAGTAAATCAATTGATAATTACATATATTAATATCAAAGAGAGATACAACCATTCATCTTGACATCACAACCTTCCTCTGACAAGACCGAGTTCACACACACTTCTACTAGCACTCCATGATGGCTTCAAACAGCAATAGTTTAAAGGCTATTCCCTTTAGGCTTCACTCCAAACCAAACACATTTCTCCCTCACACAAATAAATGGCTACAACTAGTAATAGCTTGCTTGTCTAATCAAAATAGTATATTCATGCTCAGCCAACACTCTAACTATGACTGCTTGTGAAGAAGGGAGGCTTATATAGGAAATATGGATGGGAGATGGATCCTCTTCTCATGGGAGAAGGACTTATCCCTTGTGGTAGTTCCATCACTATAGGGGAAAGGAGCTGAAACTATCATCCTCAACCCCATCCGGCCAAACCATTTACTAGACTTCTGTTATGGAGATTTTAGAGCTAGAAGCTTCAGCTCTAATTTAAAAAACTTTCCATAAAAAAATTGATGCAACAGGAACACAGCTTAGTCAAATTGATTGGCACGGAGAATAGTGCTAATATTTGCACATCAGCGCAGGGGAGACAAAGGTCATTAGCGTCGGCCTTCTAAAATAGGAAAAACAGAAGTTTCAGGGGAAATGGTGCAAAAGGGAAATGATATGATCATGAAGAGCGACATAATGTGAGTTTCTCCATGAAGGAAAGGCATGTGGGGTTCATTGTAGAGGTCCTCCAGGATCAAGGAATGGGGAGTACAGGGAGAGTGACAAAATTTTGTGTAACACCATTGCATTTGGAATTTCCATGGGAATTTATCAAACTTGTTGTCATATAACAAAACTAGGTAATTTACCTTAAAGGTGTGGAGCTTATTATGCCGATCATGTCATGATTTTTTGTGCTGCTTTTGGACTTGTTGATTAAATCCAGCCATAAATCTCTCTTCCTCAAACCCATCGAGTTGTGCGAGCCTTTCCTCCAAGCTCCATGATCTGTCATACCTTTGAGTGTTGCTATGCCCAGGTGCCCTCAACCAATCGATCTGCCCAATATTTTCTGCTGCTGCTCACTGCCTTAGTCAAAATCCCTTCCAATGCTCTGTTAGTGACTTCCACCTAGCCATTTGATTGTGGATGATAAAGGGTGGAAGTTTTGTGCTTAATCTTGTGATGTGTGAGTAGGTCTTCAATCAGATTGGAGGTAAAATGACTCCCTTGATCTGTAACGAATTCTCTTGGACAACCAAACTTGTAAAAGATAGTTTCCCTAAAAAAATTAGCTACTCTTTCTTTTGTTGCTACCTTGATCAGCTTTTTTCTACCCATTTTGTCAGATAATCAGTACACACAATGATGTAAGATTTCTTTTTTGAAGGAGGGTTGATGGGACCCACAAAGTCCATGCCCCACTTCTCAAATGGCTCAAAAATCACTTGAGGTTGTAGGGGCATCTCATCCCTTGGAATAGGTTTCTGTATCCTCTGACATCAGCCACATTGGCTGATATATTTTCTGACATCTTGATGAAGAGTGGGCCAATAGTAACCTACTTGCAGAATTTTCAAGGTAGTCCTTTTTGCTGCAAAATGGCCCTCACAGGGCCCATCTTGGTAGGTTAGGAGAATGTCAATAAATTCCTCCTCCCTGACATATTACCTCAAAATCTGATTTGGGCCAAGTTTAAAAATATTGCCCCCAATATAGGTGAATGGAGCACTTTTCCTCATGATCTTGCTCTTCTCTTTTGAGCACAGGTGTGGTGGAAACTATGTTGAAACCAAGTAATTTGCTATATCAGAAAACCATGGAGAGAGTACTGAAATAACAAATAGGTGTTCATCTGGAATTTGATCATCCACCATTCCTTCTTCACCTGCAAGCAGATATAATCTAGATAGAAAATCAACGGAAACATTTTCCTTACCCGGTTTATCAACAACGGTCAAATCAAATTGCTGCAATAAAAGTAACCATCTAGTAATACAAGCATTTACATCTGGTTTATTCATCAAATACCTATTTGTATCATGATCGGTGTGTACGAATGTTTTATAGCCGGTGATGTAGTGTCTGAACTTATTTAGGGAATGGACTATAGTTAGGTGCTCCCTTTCGGTTATAGTGTAGTTTAATTCTGCCTTCGACATGCTTTTACAGATAAAATATATGGCATAAGGTAGCTTCTCATCAGCTTGCCCTGAGGCTGCTCCTATTTCTTTGTTCGAGGCATATGTGTGAATATGGAAAGGTAGGATCCAATTTGGACCTCTCAAAATTGGGGCAGTTACTAGTTTACCTTTCGACGTATCGAGAGCTTATTGACAGTTGTTAGTCCATAAGAACTCAACATATTTTCCCAAAAGA
Organism: Pinus taeda; assembly: GCA_000404065.3. Classification (NCBI taxonomy): domain Eukaryota; kingdom Viridiplantae; phylum Streptophyta; class Pinopsida; order Pinales; family Pinaceae; genus Pinus; species Pinus taeda. Next base: position 76,269 of record APFE030828344.1, read on the forward strand.
CCAAACAATGGAGAGGCCAGCTTACTAAAATCCTTAATGAATCTTCTATAATACCTTGCTAAGCCTAGGAAACTCCGAACATCTCTTACCTTTTGAAGAGGTGGAACACTTTGGATGATAGAAATCTTGTTGGGATCCACATGTACCCCTTGCTGAGAAATTGTATGACCTAGAACGGTCCCTTAAGTCATCAAGAATTCACATTTTTCAGGACTGGGGGACAGGTTCATTTCAATACATTTGGCTAAAACTTTTCCCAGGTTAGTTAGAGCTTCCTCGAAGTTAGAACCATAAGGGGTAAAGTCATCCATATAAATTTCCACCGAATCATGAATTGGTTCAACAAATATGCTTAGTACTGCTCTTTGGAAAGTGGCGGGAGCATTATACAACCCAAAAGGAAGGACCCGGTATGTAAAAGTACCCCAAGGACAAGTGAAAGTGGTCTTATCTTGGTCTTCCAGGCTGATTTGGATCTAGTTGTACTTGTTAAACCCATCTAGGAAGGAGAAGAACTTCTTCCCTGCTAGACTATCTAACACTTGATCTATGAAAGGAAAAGGGAAATGGTCCTTCTTGGTGGCCTTGTTCAGTTCCTAATAGTCTATGCAAATTCTCCACTTCCAAGTTTTTCTTTGGCACTAGCACTAAAGGAGAGACCTATTCACTGTCAGAGATGGGGTAGATGAATCTTGCATCCAACAACTTTTGCAGTTCTTCTTTGACAATGTCCTTAAGGGCTGGATTCATCCTCCTTTGAGGCTACCTAACTAGTTTACAATCTTCTTTAATGTAAATGTGATGAGTACAGACTGAAGGGTGGACCCCCTTCATCTCCTTATAGCTCCAAGCATAAGCATCTAACTAGTTTCAATAAGTTATACAGTTCTTTCTCTTCAGAGGTGGGTAGGGATGAGTTGATCCTCAAGGTTCTCTATAGGCCGACTTCCACATTCTTCACTCAAAGAGAGGTTAGATCAGCCACACAAAGATCAACTACACGATTGGCCTAGGTTTCTTCCACCAACTCTTCTAATGGCAAGACACTGGAGGGTGGATTCTGAATCAAGTTTTCAATAAGGTCATCGTCGGTTTGTGGGCCCCCCATGGTAGCCTCTACTGTACACAATGGTGTGGAATAGACTCCATACTCATCTTCCTCCTCCAACCAGAGGGGTAAATCATGTTCTAACAGAGGTTGGGTAGGAGGAGATAGGACTAGCTGTTTGGACATATTCCCATTCTTGATTGTCATGTTCCAACTTCGATAATTGATGTAGGCATCTGCAGTAGCCAACCAAGGTCTTCCGAGGATGAGAGGATACTTGGTGAGCTTTGCCTTTGGCTAGAGAACCAGGAAATCGACAGGATACTCCCAGGAATGAACAAAGACCATTACATCTTCCACAATCCCCTTAGGGTTCATGGTGGAGCGGTCTGCTAACTGCAGGACTGTTGTGGTCTTTCTTAGGGAAAATGAAAGGTTGAGCTTGAGCATATTATCCCTGGCCATCACACTAATGGCAGCCCCTAGATCATTCAAGGTATGGGGGATTATGGTACCATTGATGTGGACATTGACTACAGGACTCCCAGGGTCTAGATATTTCGGACAAATTATCTGCCCCAACATTAGGTCAGATAGTTTTCCTATGACATTGATAGTTGGAGCATCTCTCTTGCACCTAAATAGGTTCCTGAAGCACTTCTCCTTGATCATATTTTTGTATATGGGAACATCTTTTATGGCTTGGAGAAGTGGTATCTTTACACATAACTGTTTTAATTCTCCCAGAAGTTTAGTTTCTTATAGGGTCGGTTGTGTGGTTCCAGTTAGTCTCTCAGGAAAGGGTGGAATGACTTCTGGTTCACTTTCCTGTTTTTCTTCCTCATCCTCCTTAGGAGGAGGTTGACTATATGTGAGAAGCTTCTCAGATCGTAGGTTAATCTCCTAAATCTCCACAGCATAGGTTGGACATGATGTTTCTCCACTATATACCTACCAAGCTTGTCTGTTGTTGGCATTCAGGTTTGGTTGAGTAGGTATTTGGGGTTGTCTTAGTGGAGTAGGAGGTAGTGGTTGTGGTTGAGTAGGTGGTGGAGGAAAAAGAGCGAGCGGAGAGTTGTACTAGGGCCTCCACCCATGATGAGGTGCATTCCACTGAGGCTGTGGATGAGCATAAGAGTGAAACGAGTGATTAACTAGCAAAGCCTAGTATTGAGGAGGATCTGACCAAGGAGGGGGTGTGGACTAGGAAGGATGAGCAAGGGGACCCTAGGAAGGCATGGAAGTGGCTTGATTGGGGTTGTAATAACTCTAGGATGTCCCTTGGATTCCCTGCTACTAAGGTCTAGGTCCATGTGGCCTCCTTTCATTCATGAAATAGAGTGGTTTAGTGGCTCCTTCGGCCCCTTGATATGCATCTCTAATTCCGGGCAAGGAAGGACACTGATTCATAAGATGGTCTTCTTCATAGACTAAACACACTTCTATAGAGTGAAATGGACATTCATTATAGGATGCTTTCTAGTGCACCTGGGACAAAAGATGGCCAAAGCCCTCTCGGGTTCCTCTTGCTTTCTTTTGATATGCAAGCTATCCATTTGCATGGCAAGAGTCTACCTCATCTCACTCTTGAAATATTCCAGCCGATTCTCAAGTTCATTTCTAAGAAATGAACTAGATGAGGATGTACTGGCTAAAGGATGAATTCCCCTACCTTTCTTTCTAGCTGACCTAGAATGGTTCCTAAACATAGTCTTTATGTCATCATAACGAAGTTGGTAGATGTCTCCCACAGCCAACAAATGGAGGGTTTCTAGAAGGTCTTCAGGGACTCCTCTAAGTAGAACCAACTTCAGAGATTTGGGGTCAAGTGTGTAACTTGCCCTTTTATAACTGAGATCAAACCTTTCTTCATAATCTTCTAAAGATTCATCACTTCCCATGGTCATTCGAAAGATTTATTTCTTGGTATCCTTTGACCTACAATAGTCCTGGTATTTGTTGTTAAAAGCTTGCTGCATCTGAGCCCAAGTTGTGATACTGTTTCCAGGTAACCCCATGAACCAGCGCAATGATTCATCCTTGAGGGTAGAAGGGAACAGTTTCAACTTTTGCTCGTCCTCTACATAGTCATAGGTTCGACAGAGAACAACAAATTCAAACAAGACGGTATCACAATCTTCGGTAGTCAGTCCATGGAAGTGAGGTAAGGCTGAGGGACTTATGTTTTTCATTTTCGTGTCCCCATGGGTCTCTCGGATAAAAAAGGCACTTTCTATTCTTTCCACATTTCCTCTAATGTTTTTGTTTTCAGACATGGTCTCAGGAGGAATGGTTTCTTGTTCTTCTTCTGTTATAGGATCTTCGTATATCTTTGGAGGTTCACCTATAGGTTCTTTTGGATCATTGCCACCAACGAAGAGAGAAGGGTGACTTAGTGATGTGTTGGGGGTGTTGGGTAGGAATTTTCCTGAATTGTCTCTGTTCCTACGAGGCATGAAAGGAAATCTCTTTTTTTTGGGTGATTTTTGTGTTTTTTTCTGCTTGTACTTGCAAAATTGAAATGGATTGCACAACAACTTGCAACTAACTGAAATGGAAATTGCAGAACTGAAATGAAAGTAGGAGATGACTAATCTAAGTTGCTGCAATGGAAATTGCAGAATTGAAATGAAAGCAGGAAATGTCTAATCTATGCTTGCTGAAACGAAATTGCAAAATTGAAATGAAAGAAGAAAATTTCTAATCTAAACTTACTGAAATGGAATTGCAGAATTGAAATGAAACATCTACTCTAGTTTTGCTAAAATAAACTACTTAGCAAAATGTTGCAATGGAAAATAGAAGACAAGCAGTAATCACAAAATACTCTGACGCTTCCCCGACAACGGTGCCAAAAGAGTGGTGAGCTCCAGTATTGTAGCGATAATGTTGCAACTCCTGGGGCTTCCTTCTTTACTTTTATCAACCGGGTAGTTCTTAACAATATTGGAAGTGACAGTGCTATATGCATAAGTACTAGCTCTTACTGCAGGTTGTCACTATATCAACTGGCACAAGTTTGCTAGGAGCATAAGCTGATTTCTATGAGTTCTTAGAAGAAGCTTTAACTATGATGAAAGGAGGCTACCTCTATACGAGCTATCCTACTTGCAGAGAGAGAAGGAAAACTGGAATGAAATGAAAACCCTAACAAACCCTAGCAAACCCTAGTTTACCCACTAACTCTACTTATGCAAGAAAAGGGATGGAAACTTCTAAAATGGGTGCCATTGACTACTGAAAAGGTAATTTGAATTTATTCAAGCTACTTCTGAAGAGAAATGAGAAGAAATCATATTTTTGTACTTTTGAGTATTTTTATGCAAAATTATTATGCTTATGATTCGACTGGTTGTGACTGTGCACAGGTTTGGTGGCAGAGGAAGATAGAGTTGGATTTTGCAAATGGAAAGGAAGGTGTGGAGAGGTCCTAAGAAGCCCCTAGTACCCTTCTAAAGACTTCCATTGTGATCAGACTTCAAAAATTCACTCATAAGATGTTCTACAGGAGGCTGCAGAGGATCTACATGAGGTTCTACAGGAGGATCTACAAGAGGAGGCCAAAAGTGGTTTTTGGAGGTTTGAAGGTGGAGAAATGATAATAAAGGGGAAATGAAGGTTGGATGAAGGTGTTGAGGGGTCTATAACATATCAAGGAAGATCAGGGACAAAGGATATGGTTGGATTTGTTCAAATGGTGAAAAACAACTTTATGGAAAAACAACACAGAAATTAGGGCAGATTGGTGAAATGTGGTACATGAATTGGGGGATCTATGAGAGGTGAGATGGTACTAGTGGTTTTATGGAGGAATGATGAGTTGGAATGTTCTACAAGAGACCTGCACACTTACTTCTGAAAACTGACCAAAGAAAGAATCGAAAAATAGATTTTTTTCTATTTTAACCTAAATTCTGACCTGAATCTAGAAAAATGATGAACAATACTTTATGAACAGAAAAGCATGCAAGATAACTATGGTAAAAGGGCATAAAATGACCTAGCAATTAAATCTAAACCAATCTCAACTTTTCCAAATCAAAGTATCACACTAGCAGTTGCATGAAAGAGAAAAAACTGTGTTTTTGGTGGCAGGAGTAGTGCCTTGCTCTCAGATCATGGTCCCAAGGAGGGAAAAAGGAGATCGAGACCTAATGGTAGTCTTTTTGGAACTTTTTCTGTCACTGAAACAACTTACATAAGCAACTTGAAGCAAAAAAAACTATTCTAACCATCGAAAGCAACCTAATCTAATGAAGTAAAATGAGTATATGCAGCAAAAATTAACTCATGAATGGAAAAAAGAACCTGTAAGTACAAAAATCAAGTTTTGGGAAACTTGGGTTGGGCCCTAACATAAGAGCTTCAGCCGTCTGGAAAAAAATCAGTGTTGGATCAAAACTTCATTCATATTCATTATCAAAAATAGCAGTTACATCACATAAAAACTGTTTCAAAAAGAGCTCAAAAATGAGCTGAGTACAATGCTGCACAAAAGTGAAAAATATACTAAGAAATAGCTAACCTACTGAGTATTGAAGCCTTCTTATTTATACAAGTGGGGACTCCCATCAGTCCTCCTAAAATTAAGGGACTTGCTTCCTAGAACTGAAGATAACAACAACCCTGCTTGACTTGCTCAACTGCCCCTTGGAATCATCAATGTGGGCATATGTACTTCAAGATACTCATGGAGAATTCGAGGAAAGGGTCATTAATGAAGGAGATACCCCTCCTAAAAGTCCTCTTCCTTGTTTCCTCAAGTTTCACTGCCATTTTTCTCATCATTACCTTGTCCTTGTCCAAAATTTTCCCAAAAAATCTGCAATAAACATTCATTAGGCTACATGGCAAAGGCACTATCCCCATTCACTTTATTGACATAAATATATTAAATAACATGCACAACACTATTGAGAATGGTGGATTAAATGAAAATAATAGGCAAAATGATCCCATATAGTTACCCATTTATGGGGATCATCAGTCATCCCGTTGAAAGCTATGTCTAGTCCTCAAGGTGCCAACCTTAAAACTCTTTATCTGCATAATGCCTGTTTTCCTTCTCCTACATAATCTTGTACTTATTTTCAACCCCCATCATAGTATTCCCAACTTTTCTCCTTTATCTCCTTTTTGAAAACCTCCTAGTTCTCGCCCATTTCCTCTAGCGCGTGAGTGGTTTATTTGCTCATGTTGTATGACTCTAGGGGAAATTTGTTTTTGTGACATAATAATATCTTAATGGATAATCAATGTTACCATATAAAATCACTTTGTGGTCCCTTAAATAATTTCCTTTCTCCGCTTCACTATAAGGTATTTTCACTTATACCATGAATTCAACAATATGCCCTTCCAACATGCTTTAAAACCTAAATTATAGAACACGTGAAACTTTGTTTCTCACGTCTTGCAATTATTGTACTTCCTCTAGAGTCCACTGCCTTGGTCACTCGTAACTCTATGTCATATTATTTTCCTTTAGCTACTAAACCCAGTCCATTAGGATATTCGAAAATTCTCCAAATAAGATTTCATGAAATTCAGGAAAGACATACTTCTGCAACCATTTCTTCCTCCTTTGTCTTTTATGCCTGATTTCTTTAATTGCAAACCCATGATCGTTCTACTTAAGCCACCAAGTAATCCTTTCCTTGACAGGATTCCATAGCTTCCAAATCTCTATCACTGAGAAATCCCATCACACAATGCTTGTGGACAAGAAATGGAACCATTTATTAACGCACAAGATTCTATCAGTCCCAAGATTTGTTGTACAGTTGGTCAATAAACCCACTCAGCATCGTAACGTTTGGAATCACCCATAAAGTGGATGAATTTTCTCCTGAGATTGTCTAGGGGACTGCTAGAACTAGGTTTCCATAGTCATATGTGATTGTTAGAACCCTGATACACTAGAACTTTGATTTACAATGCAAGACTAAGACATCAGTCAAACAGACATCTAACAGTAATTTTAGGATTGCACATAGTGCATGACATCGTCAACTCTTACACTCACTAGTTAGTGTGTAGATCATGATCTACAATAGGGCTATGGGTGAGGTATATTAGTCTTCTTGTCACTATTTTTGACATCACAAAAGCCAAATACACTTCACTAGAAAAGTGCTTTAACATATTAAACAATCACCAAACTTTCAATTCATATATTTGAGACATTAAAAGACATTCAAATCAATATGATACCAATAAACAAATGATAATAAAATAGACATTATTAACAGAAACATAGAAACAAAAACAATCATACACTAATATAGAGGAGGCAACTCATCATTCTATCTATTACTTCATCATGAAAAAAAGGGATACAATGCGCTACAATATTTACCATGCATAACTGAGCTCACCAGACTTGATTAATTGATCGAAGTACAATGTGAGGACCAATAAAGTGAAAAAAAATAATAGACTCTAGTATAGGTTATTTTCTTTATACTTATGATGCACATCAGTTAAAGACACAAAGACTTAACATATATAACTATTGTAACAAAAAGACACAGTGGCAACAATCCTTTCTTCCTCTATGGCCCAACCCCCTATATATATTAGATGACTCCTTATATTTATTCCTCATAACTTCTCTATCTCCTTTAGCGTGTTTCTCCACTCTTGTATGTATCCTCCCTGTGAGCTAACCATTTAGGATATTTTGACATACTTTCTCTAGGTGTCCCATGCCAGTTCACTGACTTTTGAAAATATCTACTACCCACTTTTCACCACTTTGCTGACTTCTCCATTCTACAAATATAATCAATTTCTCTCTCCATGGATTCTCTCCTCTCCTTGAGCATCATCTACAAAATCCTAACTACCGGATTCATTCACACATGTCCGACCTACCGGACATTGTTGTCACCTATGCACAGTAACTTCTTGCACCACATCTCTCCCATCTGCACTAATACTTACTACTATGCACCGAATGCTTCTCCATCTTTACACTCTCTCCTATATGTGGTCACCTGTAATAATACTCAACAAAAAATTCATTTTTTTTTTACCTCCAACAGGGATTTTGGGATTTTTAGTTGTCTCTATTTCTTCGTTGTTATTGGCAATCTCATAGGTTTCATGTTGCATGGATTTCATTATCTCTAACCTTTATCATATGTTGTTACTTTTTATTTCATGCATATTATAATGACTTATATTACCTTTTTGAAAGTTTTCTGTTTCTAGATGTTGTCTAACGTTTTTTGGATTTAAGCCACAAAATCTAAATATTGTGTATGGTAGACAGTGTATTTTGATTTTCTACTGAAATTCCATACTATCGATTTATTTATGTTGTATATTATCTTAGATTTTATATGATGTCTCTATTGTTCTTGCTATTGTGTGCTTTAACAACTATATTGTGTTCTGAAAACTTTTAGGTGCATCTGAGAGGTGGAGAGAGTTGTAGGGGTAGAGAAATATATTTTACTACTATGGATATGAAGAAAGTTTTTATTTAAAAAAAGTTACCAACTTAAAGGGAATGGTATTGAGTTCTCACATTTATAAAGGTTGCAAAAAATTGTTCAATTTTCAAAAGAATTGATTTAGAATACACTTTTTTTTAGCATGCTTTTGACACTATAAATTTTCTTATGTATTAATTATGCATGTTTTTTTAAATGTCATTGATTTTCATGGCAATTTTAAAAAATGTTGATGCAACATGAAGACCTCCTTTTTTTGGGCTTATTTTTGACACTTTAAATTTTATGTTATATTAAGTACGATTAATTTTTTTTAAATGTTAGTGATTTTCAAGGAGATTTTGAAAAGTGTTGATGAAGCATCAACCTTTTTTTTTCAGGGGCATATATTTTACACTTTAATTTCTTTTATGACCCAAGTACGCAGATTTCTTTATCTACTGGCTATCTAACCATTTTTCAAGTTTTCTTCTTCTTCTTCTTCTTCTTTCTTCCTAAGATGCTTGTTTTCTAAAGGTTTTTCAAGTTTGTGTTTTTTTCCCCTTAGAATTAAATTAAAATAAATAAAATAAAATTGCATAGTTTATATATTTTAGTCTTATGAATTAGTCGGCCCTTACTTTCATTTATCATCCATTAGGTATTTATTTATTTGTTCTGATGGATAAATTCTTCTTTGAGTGTATCACTCATTTTATGTTGTCATGATGGATCCACTTTGGGGTTCGAAACATCGATATGATGAACAAAGTACTGTGGATAGCGCGAGTCATAATTTTCCAAAAACTGACCACAAAAATTTAAAAATAAAAGCTTTCATCTTTTGTTGTGATAGAAATTACATGAAGCATGGTATAAATACATAGATAAAATTGGCAATTGGTTAGATGCTTAGTTAGAGGTAGGAGTCAAAATTGAACATTCACAAGTGCGAAGCTAAAATTAAGCAATAAAAAACGATATTTTTTATTAACGCCTTCTTTAAAAAAAAATAGAAATAATATAACAAAATGTTTGGTGAAGGGTTGTAGGATAAATTTCTAGATATCCCCTCGTTGTCATGTTCTCATGATGTAAAAACTCTGGAGTACTCTTTGATGTAAATACCAAAGTTCGCAATATTATTTATAATATTTACGGCATGTTATAGGGATTCACAAAGGGATTTAATTGAATGAACCCATGGAAATGGCACATGATTTGATACAAAGGTGGCGAAAAAACATGGCCTAGACAGTCAATGTGTGATAAATTATATTTATTGGGAGAAGGAGGGACGATGAGAATTTATTAATATTTAAGGTGATGAGCTCATGGCCCTATGGGCATAGTTTATTAGCAATTTGAGTCTGTGCTTAGATTTGACGGTGTTGGCCTATAATGTCACCCCTAATACGGTCCTTTTCCTCTAGCCTATGTGACCACTAAATCTCTAGTCACTAAAGAAGGTGAGTATGGAAAGCTATTATCACATGTATATATTTGGGAAAAAATAATCATAGGTCTATATGGGACTAGATTCCGTGAAGCCTCGAGACCATGTGTGTTTAACAAGATTCCATCTGATGACATTGCAAGATTATTAGTTTTTGGTACAAATGGATTTGTGCCCATTAATAAAGTTTTTGGCAAGAGTTTTGATTGTGAGAATATAAAAACCCACGACAGCATGCATTCATTCTTCAAGTTTTCCTTGCTTAAGATTAAATTTGATAAATTATCTCTCAAAATATTTATGGTTCCTCTCATCTATATAAATTCTCTTTCCCTAGATGTCCAAAGGCTTGGTTCTAATATTTCATCTCGATCATTCCGAGTTGGTGAAGCTTTCTAAGAATTCTTGCTTCTAGGTTTTAAATCTGCAACTCGAGATTATGGTTTACATTAGCTACAAGGGTTTGAGTTATGTTGTGAACTTGGGAAAGGTGTCGGTAAATTCTTAGTTCAAGGGATCCCAAGAGAGGATGGCCATGTTCCACAAAGTTATATGTTTCTATTAGTAAACTCTTAACCAAATATTCAAAAGTGGGTCCTCATGTTCACTTGAATGTCTTGACGGAAGTTTCATTCTCTAGTTTGGCAATGAGCCTGAGAGTAGGGAGCAGTCTTTTAGATTCAAGAAAATATTCGTCAACCATTTTCTAAATACAAGTTTATTTGAAATAGGAATTCCATGTCATGGTTTGTACCTTGAATCTTAGCTCTTACTTGATTTATTCACTCATATATATTTCATTTTTTTGGTTAAAGTAAAACCCAAGAAACTACATCCTTGGACTCAAACTCAATATCATCCCTTTGAAACTCATGCCACCCTACTAGGAAAAAGATGCTCCTAATGGAAACATCATCGACAATTCACTTTGATTTCACTTTCTTAACTTCACCATTGAAGTCAATCAACGAATGAATTTCACCAACTATCTTTCCATTGAAACATATTCCATATGTTGGGTTATACCACAATTAGAATTAAATCATTTTGGATTCCGTAATGAACTAGACATTAAACTGAGTGGTGGATCACTCTCGAGCTCAAAAGAAAATCGAAATATACACACTGTGTTTTCCACTTAATACAAATGGAATCCAAATGGGGCCTACAACACAGAGATTGAAACCTTCGTGGACTACCTAACACTCCATAAACATAATGAGTAACAAGTACCCCATTAACAATGGTTTGTATTTCCTTTTTTTTGTTAAGCTTGGGAGGACTCCGATTTTTCATGTTTACATGTCCATTATTCACCCCACTATGGGGGGAAAGAAGCACAAGATTCGAACCCAAGATCTCTAGTTCGGTGAGACTTCATTTGCACGACCATCGCCACTTCAACTACCACACACACACATCAATGCTTTGTATTTCACACTCCATCCACCTCCCAAATATTGGTTCATTTCCATTTACATCCTAACTAGGTTCTCTTATATTCCTATGTTTTTTTAGGTCTTCTCCTCGTTCTCTAAATTATAGAGCGAAATGGCTCTTACAAATTGCCATTCTATTAATTAGAGAAATGCATGATTATGATAAGTGGGTTGCTTCCATTTCCACTAGCTAGAGATAAAATATGAAGGATAAATTAAAAAATAGAAAAATGGGGAAGTTTGATAATGGGAATAATCTATTTCTCCTAGTTGGATATTAAATACACATAGTTTTGTATAATTTTATTTTTTATACTTGTGTAATTTGAACTATTAAACTTGTATAATTTTATATGCATATAACATGATAGGAAAAAAACACTCAAGTACAACTTCGTTTTTAGGACAAAATGTACTATTTCATTTTGAAAATAATTAATGAAATTTATAATGTTTATTATTATGTGAATGTGTATTTTTATATTTGACTATATTATCTATTTGTTGTTGTTAAAATATGATATTTTCTACTTGCCATATATTTTTAAGAACTTAATTTATTTCATAAAAATATTTTTGATTGAAAATTAATGTGATGATGATGATGATGATGGTTAACGTCTGCTGAGACCAAATAATGATCTATCGGACCTAAAAAGACAAATTATTTATTTTGATTTAAGATTTTATTCCTATGCTCAAAAAGCTTGGAGAGAAGCCTCCCGAGATCACTATAATTTTGGCATTGTAAAAGGCTAGGAAGGTCAGTATTGTAACAAAGGTTGTGAAATTGAGATCTAATGTGGTTGTATGCAGGGCACTCTAAGAGGAAGTGGTTTTCATCCTCTATGCTCCTATCCTCACAAATATGGCAGATCCTTTCTATCCATGGCATTTTAGGAACTACCCAGCTGCCAGTTTCACTATGGAGCTCATGAGAATTCGTTCTAATCTTTGCTATATTAATTTTCTTTTTTGAGCTAGTTAGAATAGAGAGATACTTTTGATCTTCAAGGGTGGGGTTGATGAACTTCTTATAATAACTTAATTTTCTTTTAGACGCTAAATCTTTCTCACACCACAATTTTTCTTTGAACTTAGAAGTAACAATATCTTTAATGTTATTTATGTTTTGCAAAGCATCATTCTCATTGATCTCCCAATAGTTTAACCAGGCCCTTGTGTCTTTATGCCATCCTCGGTTAAGCCTTAGGTGGTTTTGGCTTGAATTTAAAGCTAGCTTAGGAAGTCTATGATTGTCTATGTTATTGAGCTTGTGCTTGTACAACAGAAACCTGAGCATAGCCAGGCTCTCAATAAGAGAAAGACCTGCTTCTATAAGGAGAATAGGATAGGGTGTATTACTTTTAATTTTCAGGGTATAAGTTATAAAATGCTTCTGGATTTGCTCAATCTTTCTCCATGATTCTCTGGAGATGCTGCAGCCCCAAACTTCACAGCCATATAAGATAACATGAGTGACTAAAGTTTCAAAGAGGAACTTCTTTTTATCCCACATTACGAGGTTTGTTGTTTTACAATTATTTTCAAGACAAAAATAAGCTTTCCATCCCCCATTGATCCTTTTCTCAATGCTATGGTTCTAGTTGAGCTTGTGATGGATATCAATTCCTAGGTACTTGTAAGAATTCACTTCCTCCAAGTTATTATTGTCATACATAAAATTAGCATAAGTGTCCTTCTTGGATTTGATAATCATAACTTTTGTTTTGTCAGTGTTAACAAGCATACCCATGGTAGAGCATAAATCCTTAAGAAGTCTAAGTTGCTTATCAAGATCAGATGGGCACCTTGCAAGAAGAACAATATCGTCAGCGTAGGGAAGAAGGATGATGATTATCCCAGCTAAGATCGCGCCGACGAATCATGCTTCCTCTAAACAACCTTCTAGCTTGTCGATGTAAATGCCAAATGGGGTAGGGGAGAGGGGGCAACAGTATTTAACTCCGATATTACACTTAATATCTTTTGACCACCCCTCATTGTTCTTTAGCTTGGCAATTACATTCTCGTATAGCCTTATAGCAGCAACTCTCAACTCAAGAGGAACCTTTAGCTCTTCTAACCTATTCCAAAGGTTGTATCTAGGAACCGTATCGAAAGCCTTTCTAAAGTCTACAAAGTAGCAAAATAAATTGGATTTATCATTACGACATTCCTCCACAATGATCCTTAGCGTAACAAGGTGGTCCGTTGTTGAGTGATGCCTTCTGAAACATGCTTGGCCTTTAGCCCGCTTACCTTCATTTTCAAGCCATATGCTTAACTTTTTTTCCAGAATACTACCATATAATTTGGCTAAGAGAGGGCTGATCATAATTGTCCGATAATTAGAGGGGTTATTTGTATCACCACTTTTAAAAATAGGGATAATGAGGCTCTCAGTCCAAGGTTTAGGGAACCCTTGCTTAACAGCTTGATTGAAAAGCTTGTGGATGTGGGGGATGAGGACAGGGCCTCCAATTTTTAAGATTTCTGCTTGGTAACCTTCAATGTCCTTAGCTTTCCCATTCGCGAGGCGATTAACCCCAAACTTAATGTCTTTTAAAGAGAAGACTTCTTTCGTTGTGAGCAGGGTTTCCAAATTATCCATGACATTAGGAGATTCATAAAGCTTTTTAAGATAAGAATTCCAATCGTGAAGAGCAATTTTATCATTATCCTTAGTCTTCCTAGTCAGAATCTGCCTCCAAAATTTCTTAGGAGCTACCTTAGAGAGGTGTAAGAGATTCTCCTGTCTTTGACGAATGTACTGCCTCTTTTTCCTTTTAATTAGGGCTTTGTATATTCTTATCTTGTCCATTTTAAGAGAATCATCAACAGCTTCCTTAATTGCTCTCCTCGCATTTTTACAATCTTTGTCATACCAAGGATTGGTTTTGCTATTTCTTTTATTATTTGAGACTTCAATTGAGAACTTTTTAATAGAATATGAGAGGGTTGTAGTAAAATTATGATATAGGTCTTCTATGTTGTCTATATTAGATAAAGGAGGCAAATTAGTTTTTAATTCATTTAGAAAGAGGTCCTTTTTATTTTTATCAAATATTAAGTTCTTTTGGTTGTAAGTATTATTTTCTATGGGAACTCTATGCATGATAAAATTGAGGGTTATAAGTAAAGGCCTATGATCGGAGTCAGGCTCGTGGTCGTTTAAGATGTCAAAGTTTATCATTTCGTTGTATAATGGAAGATCGGAAATAACGTAATCTACCATGCTACTACCAAGTCCATGGATGCAGGTCATCTTGCTGGAATTGGGCCACTTTTTTAGACCGTTGCAAATTATGAGATCCTGAGCACTACAGAGCTTGACAAGCTCTGACCCAAACAAGTTTTCCCCGAGGTCTTCAGAGTTCCTTTTGTACCTACTAGCCAGGGTAGGGTCTTCGTCTAACCAAAGAGGATTAGGGTTGGAACGATTGCTTAAAATAATAGCTTGGTTGTTTGAAGTTCGGGCATTGAAGTCACCTATTAAAAGGATATTGCCATCATTCCTTAGGCTAGAAATATCATTCTCTAAACTATTGTAAGGGTTAGTTTTATCTAGATTCTTCTTCTTATAGAAATTAGAATTAATGGGGGGGAAATAACATATTGCTATGTAGGACTTTTTATTATTAATGTCTCTGATCTCTATCCAACTAAATTGGTTGTAAGGGTCGTTTTTATAAAGCCTAACATAGGGGGAGATGTTCTTCTTAATGTAACAAGCTATTCCCCCAATGCCTCTACGGGAGGAACGATTGTTCCACGTAGACCATAGCGTAAAGCCATCTATGTTAGGGACCTTAGATTCTTCGTGCTCCCAAGTTT
This sequence comes from Pinus taeda, assembly GCA_000404065.3. Lineage (NCBI taxonomy): Eukaryota > Viridiplantae > Streptophyta > Pinopsida > Pinales > Pinaceae > Pinus > Pinus taeda. Next base: position 91,488 of record APFE030828344.1, read on the forward strand.
CAACAAGCAAAATAATATCAATATCATTTGAAATCCAACTTAGCTTGGGGCCTTTGTTCCATGGGAAGCCCCGACAGTTCCAAGAAAGGATCCAGACCTACTATTTTCAATTGAGATGTCTTTTTTTTCTTAAGAGTTTTAAACTCTGTGGAATGTATATGTACATGACCTTCCAATTGAAATTAATGCCATCCCTTCAAATTTGATCACTCGTGAGATGAATTTTTTGTTCTTCTAGATGTGAGTTGGTCACATGTTTTGATCTTCTAGTTGGTAGTTGGTCACATGTTTGGTCTTACGAATGTTGCAATCTTCTGTTGTGATAGTAATTGCACATAACAATTTCATAAATATAGCGATCAAGTTGGCATTTGTCCACATGCGTTCTCCTCCAAAGGCTTTCATTTTTTTCTATGCTAGTAATTGTACATGGAGTAACCATCGATCTAACATCGATTATCCTTAGCAACGATTTACATGTTTTCTCAATTATGATTTCTAATTCATTTTATTACTCCATGCCATTGCAACGATTATGGAAATGCGAGTAAAATTATTTTGTTTTTACATTTCATAAAAGAAATTGTCTAATATTTTAGAATGTTTATAAATTTTGTTATTAAAGTTTTTTTTTTTTAATTTAATATATATATTTTTTTAATTTTGGAAATTAACAAACAATTTTTTGATTATCTTGAAAATTTGATTGGACTAATTATTGATGATTTGATAAGACATTTCTTTTAAAATGTTAAAACTAAAATAAAATATTACTAAACTATTTGCTGATTGGATATAAAGTTTAATTTGACTAGTTACATGTGGATTTATTAATTGGTTACAATTTTTTATTGGCCTAGGTCCGTCTGGTTGGATGTGACATTTAAAAAAATAAAAATAAAAATTTTACTTATAAGAGATAAGTCTTTGACTAAAACTAACATGTAATGTATGCATTGATTGATGGAATTGACTATTTACCATGCACCCATCAAATAATTCAGAAAAATTAGAGTTTCAAAGTGAGATTTGGATTTAAAGGTATTGTCTCTAAAAGATATTTTATTTATCTTTATTTCTTTATTTCCCTTTGTAATTAATTAATGCCATTTTTTCTAAAGGAATGATCATTTCTTTGTATTTTTTTTGGCTCTACAATATTTTTTCCAGAGCTTCATGCTTTAAGTCTAGGACGTAAACATCATTAAGTTATGATATTTGACAGCTTAACAAATGAATTTTGGTTTTTGCATACAAGAACTCTTAAGAGGGTTCAATATTACTAATAATATTTTATTTTCTCAATTTTTGTTGGCTGATGCAGGAGCATCCAGCTCACAGTGACGAGGCAGAAAGGACTCCAACCAGGTTCACAAGCGAGGGTCGACTGAACTATTAATTTCTATTGGGAATAATTTTTCTTTTATTTTATTTTACAAGTCACCAACAGTTAGATGTCTTTATTTTTCCAGTTTCGGATTATTGTAGTTTCATTGTTGATTAAAAGGTAGTTTATGTAATTAGGAAAAATAACCCTTAACTGTTGTACAAGTCTTGTAATGTCAAAATGATTATAGTTACAAATAGAAACAGAAGTTATGTAACTATCTTTGTAACAGAAAAAAACAAACTCCAAGCCTTAACTGAAGACAGAGGGCTATAAAGCCAAAAATACATGTAATGGAAAAGGTTCAGTTCAGAAGAGAATAAGTTGAGTGAATTTACTAATAAAAATTGTCAAGCATTCAAAACCAGAGAAGTATTGTCCATCGAAATTGCCTACATAATTATTTGTTGATTTTTTCATTCATATTTTCATCACTTAACAGACCACGGTATTATTACAAATTAGCATATTTTCATGGTTGTTGTACAAGCATGAGTTACAATTAAATTTTAGACACGCAGAGAGAATATTAAATAAATTCCAGGTCATAAGACAAGCAGTCACGCTTACATACAAGCGCACAGAAACATAATTAAGGACAAGCGAATACGTTCAACGCACATCCACTCAACGAAAGACAAGCAAACAAGTTTGAATGCCCAGCAACGTAACTGAAAGACAAGCGAAGATATCACAGGTAACAATTACCATACATTTCTTTCATCAAAACGAATTTCATTTACATTGTCCAGAATAGCAATTCATAGCTAGAATCGATAGGGCTGAGTTCCCTCACATATACAAAGACCAACATAGTCACGGTGAGTGAAAATCCAACCAAAAATTACAACCATACAGGTTAAACACAAAACCCTAGGTTAGGGTTTGTAATAGACTAGTAACAGGGTTACGTTGGAGCCATATTTTTATACATAAAAATCGAACCAGAACGACAACGGAAAACAGAGGACCATACAGTGACCGGACAATAAACTAGTGGATGGGCCGTCCTCCAAGCAGTGACCATCATTCAACAAAACAAAACAAGTTTTAGGCCTACCAAAATATACGCAACCGAATGTCATTGAATACATGGAACTACGCCGTCCAGGTCGCCTGTGAGGACCTGCAAGAACCAGGAGTGAATTAGTTTGAGCCACAGAGAAAGTCCAGAGGGACGAAACCCTTTCAAATCTACATAAAGACTGATAACCAAAAAACCCTTACCTGGAGGACGTGAGAGGAGAAGCCATATTTGGAGCAGAGGACGCCACTGAGCGACTGAAGAGAGAAGGAGCAATTTGGGGTTAGACCCAGAACGAGGAGCAGATAAAAATTGAAGCATGGAGCAATAATTTACCTTTATTAAAAACTGAGGGTGCCTCCTGGATAATCCTGTGCTTGTAGCCACAGTCAAGGCAGCGTTACAAGAAGGCGAACGAACCCAGAAAAAACTACCAGTGGTCGAACTCGGAATGATAAACCAGAGAACCAGTAGCATACACAGAGACTGAATAATGAAAGCTACATGATAGAACAAGAAGATTGGATTCGAATCAGAATCGACTTATGACCAACCACAGTCACAGTGACAATTACAAGCAAGAAAACAACCAGTATTCTACCAAAGACATAGCCAACAGAGTAACAGGGTGACTTACCGAAGAGCAAGCACAAAAACTTGGTAAGAAAACCCCATAGCCAAACAGCATTTTTCTCGAACAGGCAGATAAGTAATCAAACGCGCAGCGAAGGCCTCAACCAACAACCAGAACCAGTCCAAACACAGTAAATTGCCCACGAAATTGCATTACAGAGCCGAAGGATCCATAGCACAGCGCGCCCATCATTTTCCATACTCAGAGCTCACAAAACCTCAGAGCAAACAGAACAATAAAAAAAGAAGAGTCGAGAAGGCGCGTGAAGTTAGGGTTGAATAGTTTACTGAGGCAGGGTACTACCACATTAACCATTGCATTCAATGCACAGCTACCACAACCACAGAGCCACGGGAAAACAACAACCTACTGCCACGTCAACAAACCGGATATAACATAAAGCGCAAAAGCTACGCCAAGTGGGCTGGGTCCCATCAGAGTGGTATCAGAGCTGTTTGAGTTGAAGAGATTTGGGAGAAATGGATATAGGTAGACGAGGACGAGGCAGAGGTGCACGTAGAATGGCAGATGAGGCGTTAAGAGAAGAACTCAGAGTTCTTACTGCTCGATTGGAAGCAGTAGAGGCAGGCAGGAGGAGAGATCCAGAGTTAGGTGATGTGAGTGAAGAAGAAGTGGAAGTAGCGGCAGAAGGGCCTGAAGGTGACTCACCAGAAGTGAAGTTATTGAAGTCTGTATTATTGTCAAATAGCAGACCAAAACCAAAATTACCAACCTACGATGGAAGTTTATCGATTGATGTTGTATTAGATTGGATTAGCGAGATGGAAAAGTACTTTGAATGCGAGGAAGTTAGTGAAGACCGTAGGGTCAAGTTTGCAGCAACAAAGTTGAAAGGACACGCAACCCTGTGGTGGGACAGTGTCCAGAACGAGAGGAAGAGGTTGAACAAACCTCTGATAAAGACTTGGATGAGGATGGTAGCTAAATTGAAGGGCAGAATTCTGCCAAGAGATTACCAAATCGCGTTACATAGGCAGGTTCAAAATTTGAGACAGAGGGGTCTGACGGTGAAAGAGTATACAGAGGAATTTTATCGAGTAAATTTGCGAGCAGGATACACAGAGGATACAGCAAAAAAGACAGCCAGATATGTAAATGGCCTGAGGATGGAGATTTTAGATGAAATAAGCATTTTGTCTCCCAACAATACGGAGGAGGCATATCAGAGCGCGGTCAAAGCAGAGGAGAAACTTAACCGAAGACAGAATGCCCGGAGAGGATGAGGGTCTAACAGAGGAAGAGGCCAGTCCTATGGCAGGGGCCGAACTGCCAGCAACAACGAGGAAGCCAGCAGTTCAAGGAATTCGGGAACAACAGAAAAAGGAGATGGAACGAGAGGTGGCAGATCGTTTCAGCGTGGCAGAGGAAATGGCCGTGGAAGGGGAACTGGTTACCAGTGCTACAGATGCCAAAAGTGGGGGCACCGCTCTTTTGAGTGCCCAGAAACAGATTCAACTGGACAGTGAGGCGCATATGTGGCGCAACCGGAGGAAGCAGCAGCACCTCTTCAAGAGGCAGAAAATTCCCCAGAAACAAGAGAAGCTTTAGTGCTGCATAAGATGTTGTTGAAGCCAGTTGATGAGAGTATTGAGCAGACGCAGCGGAAAGCTCTGTTTAGGACAGTTTGTAAATCGCAAGGTAAGTGCTGTAAAATGATAATTGACAGTGGAAGTACTGACAATTTGGTGTCAACCGAGATGGTGGAGAAGTTAGGACTAAAGCGTCTGAAACACCCCAATCCATATCGAGTTTCATGGCTACAGAAGGGAAACCAGTTGCTGGTAGATGAGCAGAGTGAAGTTGAATTTCAGATAAGACGTTATAAGGACAGAATCATTTGCGACATTATGCCAATGGACGTATGCCACATCTTGTTGGGCAGACCTTGGCAATATGACAGAAAAGTGACACATGATGGGGTATTGAACTGTTATAAGTTCGAAAAAGATGGGGTTAGGCAGACCCTTGTGCCCATCAGGGAAGAGAAAGAGGCAGCTGAAGTAAATGAACCTAAGGCATTTCTTATGAGCGGAAAACAATTTTTAAAGCAGGTTGAAAATAGCGAGATGAATTATGCTGTAGTCAGAAAGACAAGGATAATTCTGTTACACACAGAAATCACATATTTGCCTATAGAAATACAACAGATGTTGGAAGAGTTTACGGACATAGTAGTGGATGACTTGCCGGATAAGTTACCTCCCAAGCGGAGCATTAGTCACCATATTGATTTCATACCAGGAGCCATCTTACCAAATAAGGAAGCTTATCGAATGAGACCCAAGGATAATGAAGAAATCAGAAAACAGGTGCAGGAGCTATTGGACAAAGGATTGATCAGGGAGAGTTTGAGCCCATGTGCTGTACCAACAGTTCTCGCCCCCAAAAAGGGAGGAGAATGGCAGATGTGCACTGATTCCAGGGCCATCAATAAAATCACCATACGATACAGATTTCCGTTACCGCGTATGGATGATATGATGGACTGTCTAAGTGGGGAAGCTTACTTTCCTAAGATAGATTTAAAAAGCGGATATCACCAGATTCGGATACGTGAGGGAGACGAGTGGAAGACAACTTTTAAAGCCAATGAAGGCTTATATGAATGGCTGGTCATGCCGTTTGGGTTGAGAAATGTGCCCAACACCTTCATGAGACTCATGAATGAGATGCTAAAGGAATATATTGGGAAGTTTGTAATTGTTTATTTGGACGACATACTTATTTTTAGTAAGACACGAGAAGAACAGTTCCGGCATGTGCGTAAAGTGTTGGAGAAGTTACAGCAGAACAAGTTATTGATAAACTTGAAGAAATGTACGTTTTTGTAGAGAGAGTTAATTTCTCTGGGATTTGTGATAGCGAAGAACGAATTAAAGATGGATCTGGAGAAAGTGACAACAATCATAAATTGGCCGTCACCAAAGAATTTGTTTGAGGTACATAGTTTCCACGGATTAGCAAGTTTTTACAGGAAATTTATTAAAAATTTCAGCGAAATTTGTGCTCCTATGTTGGAGACCATCAAAAAGGCCAGCCAACCTTTTCGATGGACAAAGGCAGTAGAAAAGAGCTTTCAGCTATTGAAAAAGAAAATAACAGAAAGACCGATTCTCAGGCTAACAAATTTTCAAAAATTATTTCAGGTACGTTGTGATGCTAGTGGAACAGCAATCAGGGCTGTACTCAGTCAGGAAGATAGACCGGTGGCATTTTTCAGTGAAAAAGTGAATGAGAGTAGGTAGAAGTACTCCTCGTATGACAAGGAATTCTACGCAGTGGTACAGGCGCTAAGGCACTGGAGGCATTATTTGTTGGGGAACGAGTTCGTGCTGTTTTCAGATAATTCTGCATTACAATATGTAATGCAGCAACACAAACTTAATCACAAACATGCCAAATTGGTGGAGTACTTACAGAGTTTCAATTCTGTGCTGAAACATATCAGCGGGCAAGCAAATAAGGTAGCCGACGCATTGAGCAGAAAAGCTTTACTATTGCAGGAAAGCACTGTGCAGGTTTTGGGCTTTGAACATTTACGGGATCTTTATAAGACAGACACAGATTTCAGAGAAGCCTATGAGGCGTGCCAAAACCCTTTGATAAGAGGAAATAGTCCTTGGTTGGACTATAACATACAGGAGAAATTACTTTTTAAGGGAGGACAATTGTGTATCCCCAGCTGTTCTATGAGGGAGAATATCATTCGTGAAAAACACAGTGGGGATTTGGCTGGAAAGTTTTGTATTGACAAGACCTTGGAGCAACTTGGTCACTTTTATTTTTGGCCAAGAATGTGACGGGACGTACAACGTTTTGTGGCTAAGTGTAAGGTGTGTCAACTAGCGAAGGGACATAGCCAGAATACAGGATTATATACGCCATTGCCTATTCCAGGCAGACCTTGGGATTCTGTGAGTTTAGATTTTGTGTTGGGACTGCCACAGACACAGAAAGGATATGATTCGGTAATGGTAGTGGTAGATCATTTCTCGAAAATGGCACATTTTGTAGCTTGTCGGAAAACTAGTGATGCCACTTTCTTGGCCCACTTGTTTTTTAATGAGATCGTCAGATTACACGGGTTACCAACAACCATCCTATCAGACAGAGACGTGAAGTTCACGGGACATTTTTGGCATACCTTATGGAAAAATATGAACACCCAATTAAGCTACAGTTCTTCTTATCGCCTGCAAACCGACGGGCAAACAGAAGTTGTGAACAAAAGTCTAGGAAATCTGTTACGCAGCTTGGTCGGGGAGAATTCTAGAATGTGGGACCGAGTGCTAGCGCAAGCAGAGTTTGCTTACAACGATTCGCCGAATCGTAGTACGGGTCTCAGTCCCTTTCAGATTCTTTATGGTATGCACCCTCGTGGAGTGCATGAGCTTCGGGATCTTGGTTTACAAGAATGACGGAGTGTGGATGGAGAAGATTTTTCAAATGCAATGAGGGATTTACATGAACAGGTGAAGGAAAAATTACAGGACAACAGCTCGAAGTATAATGAACATGCAAATTTGAGGAGAAGAGAAGTTCATTTTGAGGTAGGGGATGAAGTTCTGGTACACTTACGTAAGGAGCGGTTCCCTAAAGGTACGTAAAATAAACTAAAGTACAAGAAGATAGGGCCTTGTAAGATCTTGTGGAAGTTTTCAGCGAATGCCTACGAAATACAACTACCACATGGAGTAGGCATATCACCTATCTTCAATATGGCAGATTTGTTTCCGTATACAGGCGATCTTTTGGAAGAAAGGAAGGATGAACCCGGACAATCCACGTGGAACACCCAGGAAGACGGAGAAAGTTGGAAAAGACAAATGCCTTATGTCCAACCTCCTGAGATCGAAGGCATCCTCGAAACTCAGGTAGTTAGGCGTACTCGGCGGAAAAATTATTTTCAGTACCTGGTCAAGTGGAAGAACCGTCCGATTGAGGATAGCTCATGGCTTGACGCCAGGCAGATTGAATGAACAGGGACATCAGTGGAGGAGCTCATCAACCGGAGTCATGATCTTTTCTCACCCCGGGAGCCTGATGCAGGAGCATCCAGCTCACAGTGGGAGGCAGAAAGGACTCCAACTAGGTTCACAAGCGAGGGTCAACTAAACTGTTAAATTCTATTGGGAATAATTTTTCTTTTATTTTATTTTACAAGTCAGCAATAGTTAGATGTCTTTATTTTTCCAGTTTCAGATTACTGTAGTTTCATTGTTGATTAAAAGGTAGTTTATGTAATTAGGAAAAATAACCGTTAACTGTCCTACAAGTCTTGTAATGTCAAAATCATTATAGTTACGGATAGAAACAGAAGTTATGTAACTATCTTTGTAACAGAAAAAAACAAACTGCAAGCCTTAACTCAAGACAGAGGGCTATAAAGCCAAAAATACATGTAATGGAAAAGGTTCAGTTCATAAGAGAATAAGTTGAGTGAATTTACTAATAAAAACTGTCAAGCATTCAAAACCAGAGAAGTATTGTCCGTCGAAATTGCCTACATAATTATTTGTTGATTTTTTCATTCATATTTTGATCACTTAACAGACCACTGTATTATTACAAATTAGCATACTGTCATGGCTACTGTACAAGCATGAGTGACAGTTAAATTTTAGACACGCAAAGAGAATCTTAAATAAATTCCAGGTCATAAGATAAGCAGTCACGCTTACATACAAGCGCACAGAAACATAATTAAGGACAAGCGAATATGTTCAACACACAGCCACTAAACGAAAGACAAGCAAACAAGTTCGAATGCCCGGCAACGTAACCGAAAGACAAGCGAAGATATCACAGGTAACAATTACCATACATTTCTTTCATCAAAACGAATTTCATTTACATTGTCCAGAATAGCAATTCATAGCTAGAATCGATAGGGCCGAGTTCCCTCACATATACAGAAACCAACATAGTCACGGCGAGTGAAAATCCAACCAAAAATTACAACCATACAGGTTAAACACAAAACCCTAGATTAGGGTTTGTTATAGACTAGTAACAGGGTTACGTTAGAGCCATATTTTTATACATAAAAATCGAACAAGAACGACAACGGAAAACAGAGGACCATACAGTGACCGGACAATAAACTAGCGGATGGGTCGTCCTCCAAGCAGTGATCATCATTCAACAAAACAGAATAAGTTTCAGGCCTACCAAAAAATACGCAACCAAATGTCATTGAATACAGGGAACTACGCCGTCCAGGTCGCTTGTGAGGACCTGCAAGAACCAGGAGTGAATTAGTTCGAGCCACAGAGAAAGTCCAGAGGGACGAAACCCTTTCAAATCTACATAAAGACTGATAACCAAAAAACCCTTACCTGGAGGGCGCGTGAGGAGAAGCCATATTTGGAGCAGAGGATGCCACTGAGCGACTGAAGAGAGACGGAGCAATTTGGGGTTAGACCCAGAATGAGGAGCAGATAAAAATTGAAGCATGGAGCAATAATTTACCTGTATTAAAAACTGAAGGTGCCTCCCGGATAAGCCTGTGCTTGCAGCCACAGTCAAGGCAGCGTTACAAGAAGGCGAACGAACCCAGAAAAAAACTACCAGCAGTCAAACTTTGAATGATAAACCAGAGAACCAGTAGCATACACAGAGACGGAATAATGAAAGCTACATGACAGAATAGGAAGATTGAATTTGAACCACATTCGACTTACGACCAACCACAGTCATAGTGACAATTACAAGCAAGCAAACAACCAGTATTCTACCGAAGACATAGCCAACAGAGTAACAGGGCGACTTACCGAAGAGCGAGCACAAAAACCAGTTAAGAAAACCCCATAGCCGAACATCATTGTTTTTGAACAGGCAGGTAAGTAACCAAATGCGCAGCGAAGGCCTCAACCAACAACCAGAACCAGTCCAAACACAATAAATTGCCCACGAAATTGCATTATAGAGCCGAGGGAGCCATAGCACAGCGCACCCATAATTTTCCATACTCAGAGCTCACAAACCCTCAGAGCAAGCAGAACAATAAACAAGGAAGAGTTGAGAAGGCGCGTGAAGTTAGGGTTGAATAGTTTACCGAGGCAGGGTACTGCCACATTAACCATTGCATTCAATGCACAACTACCACAACCACAGAGCCGCGGCAAACAACAACCTACTGCCACGTCAACAAACCAGATATAACATAAAGCGCAAAAGCTACGCCAAGTGGGCTGGGTCCCATCATTAGCATACAATTATAAAATTTTATTTTAATTAACTTTTATGTGATTTTCAATTGTGTCACTTTTTCTAGGTTGTTATTGACATTCTTATATGTTTTATGTAGCATGAATTTCATAATATTAGAGATATTATGGTTTTTAGGTAACCTTGATCATATGTTTCTACATTTTATCCATGTTAAAAATACTTATCTTAACATTTTGATGGTTTTCTATTCCTAGTAGCTATTGGGAATTATCTGTATTTGAGACACTAATTTTACATATCATGTAGGGTAGAGAGGGGATTTTCATTTTCCACTAGAACTATGTATTTTCAGTTTATTTTTGTTGTAAATTATCTTATATTTTACATGATGTCTCTATTTTTCCATCTAGTGTGTGCTTTGACAACTATATTGTGTTGTGATGACTTTAGGTATATTTGGCCGGTGGATAGAGTTGCAAGAGAAGAGAAATATATTTAGTTGTTGTGGTTCTGAAGTAATTTGGTTGTTCTCATAGTTTTATATGGTGGGAGAGAATTATGTCTAAATTTTTATTCTTAGGAATATTGATTTATTGATTTATGCTAATGATTTCTCTTGTTCTTAACAACGAATTTTTGTGGTGTTTTTTGTCCCTTTTTTCATGCAATTTAAGATACTATATTTGAAATTTTTTAGTCTAATTTATATTGTCTATGGTTTTTTCCCTTTTGTTTTCTACTTTTGTCCTAGTCTAGACTTTTCCTATGCTTTTTATGACATGGCTTTGGAATTTTTTCATTGGCATTGTTTTCTTATTTAAATTTTTTGAGTTCTATCAATTGATTTTGTCATTTGTGGAAATTCAAATAAAAAATTTCCTTTATTCCATTTTTTTACCATTTTTATACACAAAGGATGTCGTGTTCTCCTAGATAGCTTGTTCATGTGATACCTTTTCTCTTAAATGTCACATTCCAATACTTGCTCTATATAAATTTGTGACTTTTCCAATGCAAAGATTAACTTTAGGAAGGGTATCAATTTTATTGGATCAAATTCTCAAGTCTGTAGATATTTTGAACCTTTGGATGTGCTTATGTTAAGGCTCAAGAGTGTATAGTTCATAAGATGTTGTATGTCTATATTAAGTGATTTCACTCTATTCGTAAAATGTGTATAGTGGATTACATATGCTTTGTAAACAATGTTAGTGTGCACATTCCCACAAGTTGGTGATGGGTATAGGCCATGTTGAATCTCTACAAAGAGGCTAATGTTTAAGTAGTTATGTGTTTATAAGCTTGTATTCCTAAGTTTATTCTTAGATCTAGTGGAACATGTGATAATTTCAATGTTGAATTATTCATTCTTGAAAATTCACACCTATTCTTGTTTGCCAATTCCTAATGTAGGTAGTATTTTCATAATCATCTAAGGTAATCCAAGCGTAGATGGACTGCTACACATAAAAACAAAAACATAATAAGATGGTTATGAAACCTTTCAAATTTAAATTAAGTGATTAACATTGCTTGCAAAATCGACATATGTGCCTTGAAGTGTTATTCCTAGATGATTCGAAGAAAACTAGTTTACCCGAAATCTTGTGAATATCATTATGTACCATGAAATTGATTAGTCATACTTACTCTATTAGGACTTGCTCCATTTTTCAAAATGAAATGTGCATTATAATATGGATTTAAGAAATGAGTAGATGAGACACATTTATTATGCTTAAGCCTTGTCACCATTTTGGCAAGTAGAACACTTTAGGATGGACACATTCATTCCTAGTTGTTACATTATCGATTTTTCATGTGGACATCTTTCTCATTGTTTCACCTATAGAAACAAAAACATTAATTAAATACATTGTATATTAACAATAGAAAATTATATACATGAACCTAGATGTTTGAAACTGTTATTGTAACTTAAACATATTCCACTAATCTAATTATTTCATGGATATGTAGTACTAAAAATATGTAATAATTCTATTTATATGCCTGTGAATGAGGAATCATTGTTCAAATTTACTAATTTGCATTGGAAAAAGGTTACACAATGCCAGATGGTTGAACTATATATTAGAATAGGGCCCTCGTGTAATCATTGAATATAGACCTAGTCAATCGATATAAAATTCGAATTAGTTATTATAATTCTTTATATTCACGTGAGTATCCATGGAGTTCAAAGATGGAAATTATCATTATTCAATTATTTTTATTTTCTTTTTTAAATGTTCTTTGTTCATTTTGGGATGTATGATTACTTGATTTTGTTTTTTTGTAAAGTTTTATGAGCTAGAACCTAGAATTCCAAAATTTTAGGTAATTGTCTAATTGTTTTACACTTGAATTGTAACCTAGTTCCATCTTAAATTCGTATCTACTAAGGGAATAGAGTGATCAAATATATAAAGATGCAAACCTTTTTTTGAATGAAAAACTTGATGAAATGTTAACACCTCAACATATTTGTGCATAGAGAGATCAAATATCTCAAGATGCAAACCTATTTGTGAATGCAAAACTTGATGAAAGCTTCACACCCCAACATATTTGATTCAACTTAGATCTTGGTAGATTTTATGTTATGATGAATCTATGTTATTTTTTAAGAAAAAAGGAATTAAATTTTTCAGCTATAAGAAATTTCTAATTTTCACTTGTATTGTATAATCTATAGAATTATTTTCATTCTCTTTGAGTATATATATATTTTATTTATACATTTCAATATATTACATGACAACTCCACATTAAAAAACTGAAGGAATTACAAATCTCTTATCATACCTTAAATTAAAATACATATATAAAATAATATTATTAAAAAATAAATATAGATCCATCTTAACAATTATTTCCGAAGCACCGAGGATAATCAAATTTCTTGATTTAAAAATACTTTCTCAAGTTTTTCACACAAAAATAATTTTTTCATCTAATCCCTCTAGATCTTAATAGATCTAGAGTTAAAATGATCTACGATGATTTAATATAAAGAGAAAAAAGTTGCTATAAATTAATATTATTTAAAGTGTATATATATATATATATCTTCTATCTATATATATATATGAAATTGAAATTGAAATTGAATGTTTATTTTCTGAGTAAGTTAGAAGCCTTCGTATTACAAGTACTATATAAAAATTACATGTATTAGAGCGCTTTGGCCTAAAAGACGTCAGCCCTAGGGCGAAGAGAATGTAAGACAAAAGAGTGAAAAAAATAGGAGGAAACATCTGACAAAAAAGGAGAAGCCAGATGTCCACCTAGAAAACTTGTTGTGTCATTACTCAAAACATAAGAGGGAAAGGAACTCAAAAAACACTGAAAAACAATGTGGTGGATGCATGAAAAAATACATGGATGCATGTCCCTCACCCAAATAACATTCTGGAGGGTCTTCCCAAACCACTCGGTAGCCTTGTAATAGTCTTCATTGTGAGGGAGCGGGTGTCCCATGGAGGTAGGCTCAATGAACACTATTGGTTGGACTATTGAGGGGTACATGTGGCACCATGGATTTTGATGTGGTAATACTTGTTACTAGAGGCACCCAAGTCAACACAAGAATTCTTTGTATCTCTGTGTGGCTACTAACACTTAGGCGATGGACTACGGGGTGCACAACCTTTTGGATAGGGGACTATGGGGTAGATTCATTCACTTTATCAGTTGAAGGGGAAGAGGAGCTTTGGAGCTACATGCCTAGGGTATCAATAACTCTTTGTAGCACAACTTTAGAATGTTGTAGATGATGTCGAGATTGAAAAAAATTCCCTCTAGATAAACATTCACGTCCTCGTAGTCCTTGAAGTGGGGTCCAAGAAGATTTTACATAGTCAAGAGGTGGTCTCTCATAATCTGAAGCTCCCGAGCTTCCACATGAGCTACCATTCAGTAATGACTATAGGGTATCATGTTATCAAAATTCTTGTCACCCTCTCCAAGCCATGATGGGAGAGGATACCTCCTGCTTCCCCTACCACCTTTGAAGGTGTGTCCATGATCACACACCATGTCTACAACGATACCTACCACAATTCCCACCGACCCAACTCTACCACTATCTGCGAGCTACTGAGGATTATAGCTCTGTTCTCGGCTCGAGCTATGCCTTTTATTGTGGTACCTAACTTTTCATGTTGTAGGATGAGCATCCTAGGCTAGCTCAAGCCATAAATGTTGAGTGAGGGTGGGATAGCCACTTACTCGCTATCATTGATGATGAGAATCATGGAGGGCATGATAATGGCACTCCCAAAACTTTGGTCCTTTCATTATAGGGGTGGTATTCATGGTGGTAGTTAATGGCCTATTGAAATGTATTAAATAAAATGGATACTCAAATATTTTATTTAAAGTTAACTTTGAAATATGTTAAGAACTAAATAATTTTTTAACGAAAAATGAAAATTGAAATTATAAAA